>PNEQ01102980.1:0-31004 GCA_003012365.1 Medauroidea extradentata
AAGTGTTTATTTGGTGTGTTTTATCGCTTTTATTTGTATGTTTGTTTGTCCTGTTCTTTTGCTTGTTTATTTTGCCACTTTGTTTCTTTTTTTAATGCGTGGCTGTTTTGAACAGGAGTTTTGTTTAGCGATTATAAACACTTGAGTGTATTGCTTCCATTATATTAATTTTATTTTCTCACCGAAGCACACCAGCACACTTGACAAAACTTAAGGGCATAAGGGACGGACAATGCAAATGCTATGGTGGGAGTAAACAACAACGTATGTCAAAAACTTAAAAAAGATGTAGAAAATCTTGTTCTTATTAATATGAGATGTGTATGTCATTTTGTTCAATTGGCTGTATCTTCTGCTGCTGTAAATGCTCTTCTGAGAAATTTGATTGCTGAAATTTGTAACTGGTTTGCAAAGTTTTCATTGAGACAAATTTCCTATAAAAATTTGTACCGGTACAGTACTATTTATGAAGGAAATACTCCCTTGCAGATTGTGTAGGTTTTTCAGACAAGGTGGTTGTCGATAGAAACAGCAGTTAGTCGCGTTCTCAATCAATTGCATGAACTCAGAACACATTTTGATATTGTAAGATATACAGACTGCTCAGACGCTTTTTGAAATGTTGAATGATTCCGACAATGAACTATATCTTATATTTTTAAAACCTCATTTGACCGAAACGCAGCACGTGAACAAATCCTTTACAGTCTAACATTTCTGACCCAAGTAAACTTCTTAATGATCTCATTTTTCTCATCGAAAGGTTAGCAATAAAAATTACTTTTCCAGGTTGCAGGGCAAATCTTGTAAAAGATGACATAAATAATTGAAGATCTAAAAATTGCACAGGTCCCTACTGTTGAGGCTGAAAATGTAATTAAGGAAAAGTGCGCTAATTTTATAATTAAATTAGTTTCTCAACTCTAGCAACGGTTCCGTACAAATATTGATATTCTTGAATATATTTCAATACTTCTCCTTAAGGTATGTTTGCGTGTTTTCAAACCATCAAATTTTCCTTTGGCAGAGCTGATGTTTCCATAAAATGAAACTACAGAATTTGGTTTTTTCAGTAGAAGAAACTGACATTAGTAGAGTGGGGACGTACAGAAAATGTAGTCGACTTTTGGCTGGAAACTTCTTGCAAAGGCAATGGAGCAGAAAAAAATCGGCAAATTAGAGGTGGAGTGGACAAATAGGTAAGATCTTAGTAAAATAAATCCCCACATAAGAAGCTCATTCAAGTAAAGGACACGTGGTCTTCGTAGGAAGTATGTGCTTCCAGGGTGTAAAGAGCATACATGAAATGGATGATAGTGCAAATACTGTGCAATGTAAGTGAATTGAAATGTGATTCATTGGAAAACCATTGTAATTTGATTGCATGTGACAAACTTTCATGGCTAAGTGCACAAACAATTTTACATTTAAATGCCCGTTGTATATGAAATAAGTTTGATGATTTTAAGATAATATTAACTCAATTAGAATATAAGCTAATCCTTCTGTAATAGGGAAAATCAATATAAATTCCGCACATACATGATGGGCAGAGTACTCCCACCAACGTAAACATAAATTCTTCTCTTTATTTGTCGTATCCTTGCAGTGCAGTAAACTGAATGTTATACACACATCACTATTACAGTAATCACCAAATTGCATATATCACAATGATAATTCAACATTTTTATGCTATTCCGCAAAGTACACCCACAGCTTGATATAATGATTAAGTGCGACCACCAATGCAAGTTTCTAAACTACTGACTCAGACAAAACATCTTAAATTAAAGTTTTCACCTCTTGCTCGCCTCCCTGTTAGCTCAGTACCGTTTGTCGCATTTACACACGACGTGTCTGTAAAATGCATTGCCATGTTACTTTCTGACATGTCAGCTGAAACATGAGCAGTCACAATACACTAAATAGCTGAGAATTTCACAGCTTATAAACTGCAAACCAAAATACTCGGACAACACAGATGGCAGCATGGCTATCACAACAGCATAAAGCCCAATGTGCCAGATTGACCTGCAGCATTCCTCGGCTTACCCGACCGACATGCCAGCACAAATTGTGCGCTCGTCCGACTGCGATCAATAGTCCACTCTACCGAGCCTCTCCTTGTTCCTACAGCCACCTTGCCAACCCCACCAACACCTTGCCAGGTCGCACACAAGCGTCCATGTGTTTAACCAGCCTGCACGAGTATTCTGGTACACTTACTTTAATTTACAGCACAAACAAATGTGATGGCCATAAGAATGTGAAAGTATCTTTCTTGGTATTCTCACTCAATATTTCAATATGGTAGAAAACATTACATCTGGAACTTTTTTTGTTTCTCACCCTATTTTGTTTCAAATGTTTCACACTCATTAAGAATTGATGACTGTATGATAATTTCATTGCTATGACATATTCTCACTTAATACAAAAATGCCATCTGGCTGTGACTTAAAAATACTTTTTAAAATAAACATTTTTAAACAAACCATTTTTAAATAATAATTAAATTACTTATGACGTCAATTTTGTTTTAAAACTAAAAAATAAAACAGTATATCATAATTATAAAAAATAATATAAAAAACACTATCTTTTGTTGCAAAAAAGAAATAAAAAGTTAAAATTAATATTTGATTTGGTTCAACAGCGATATGATGTCCCATGTAACTTAACTTTTAGAATAAGCTTAAAATACTGAAGTTATTGGCCAAAAAATAACTTTAAAAAAGCATGATGTGACCTCATGTAATTTTCATAATGACTATATTTACAAATAGGCTAGCTATTGATAAAAAGTTTTAAGACTTCTGATATCAAGCACTTCATGTTTTTCTTTTTACATTTAAGTTCATTTTTTGATCAATGACTATATTCATATCATAAGCTTATTTTGCAAACAAGGTATGCTGAATTGTGGGACATCATGTCGCTGTTGTACAAAATCTTTATATTCAAATTTTTGTTTACTTTCTCATTCATATTGCTACAGAAGTGTTTTTCATTCACTTATGGATGATACCTGATGTCAATAATTATTTCAAAAATTAGCTAAGCAACTCAAATGTTTTCTTATACAAATGTGATATCCAGATCTATACACATAGCTGCTGCAGACTGCAGAGTTGCTCGTCCCCAAAAGTGGAGTCGACTATAGCATGAAGCAAGGAGGCAAGATGAGCTTCATAGCTGTTCTAATCCTGAGAGACGTTACCGAACTCGCAGGATGCACGTATGTGCTTCAGCCTTGTCCCCAACAATGTCTCCAGCAGTACTGCCCGACGTCCTAAGTCAGAGACAACAAACAGGTTCGCAGTCATGTTTGGCTTCTCGGATGGGAGGGGTTTATCATCGTACTGGCTCTAGGCCCTAATCTAAATGCTGACATGTGGACTGAAACTTAGCAGAAATGGTAGCACCCAGTGAAATCCCCTCAACTGCCGCCCATCCTCCCTTCAGAGTCCATGCACGATGCTAGTGTATGATAAGTGTTGTTAGTTACTGCTGAAAAATTGCTACTAAGCTCTGTCACCCTTCATTGCAGAATAAGACAAATTCAGAAACTGCATTTTATCATTACTTTTAGTGTGTTGTTTGAAAGATATGATTTAGTTTACTTTAAAGCCTAGTTTACTCCAGCAATAATATTGCTAATACTGTAACAGCATTTTCAACAAAGTTATTAACAAATGTTCTCAACACTGTTGGCATTATTTTTCCAACCCATTATAGGGCTGTCTAGATCAAACGATGTTGATAACAAATGCTACTAGCAATGTTATCATCAATGTTGTTTGCATTTGTGTGATCAACATTGTTATTAACGTCTGTTCATCATTCTCATTACTTGGTTAGTAACATTGGTGTTTTCAGTGATGCATACAGTACATTTATCCTCAGCATTGCTATAAAATAGTGAATCGTAGCTTAGAATTTATTGGTAACATTTTTGTAACTAACATTTGGTAATTAAAATAGTTGCTGTTATTTCTTTGGTGTAAACTGGAATTGAGGGAATTGTGTGTGTGTGCTGCCACATAAAGTTAAGGAGAGTAGTGTTTACAAGCCTTCTGCTAGGCAAGAATAGTAGGTAAAATGAATTAAATTAAATGTATAACAATATGTGTTACAACCAGGGTGTCCTGGAAAATGGGGAAAACCAGAAAAAATCGAGGAAATTTGTGAAAATTCTAGAATTTACTTGTCAAATGTTAGGTATTTCTGTAATTTGTGCCGATGTGTTTGTTTTATTAAGGGGAGAAAAAATGCAAATAATGCTCTAAGCAAGTAATGCTCTGGCATTTATTTGAATTAGAGTTTGCAGTAATATGTATCTAATTATTTTCTCCCGCTATAATTGAAGAACAAGCTTAGTCTGAACCAGCAGTTACTTATTTAAGTAGCGAAAGAATATTTGATACTACAGTACTTGTCACAGAACTGTGATAGCCAATATAGGCCTATGCGACAAACCTTAGTGTTTATATAGGTGCTTGTTTAATTTAACCGTTATTTTTATTTAATGCGTATTTGTATCAAATTAGGTCAATAATGATGAAACAATTTGTGTTGGAAGATGCCATTGCTATCTGGAGTGTGTTTTAGAAGAGCAATATGCATATATATACTGTATAATATTTTGTATTACAGTAAAGATTTATAGGCCTACTGCAGTAATTTTACAACTATAATCTGTAAATATAGGAATGGTCACATATGGTATACTGTGGAATCATTTTCCATGGTTAAGTATAATACCCTGCAATATGAGTATTGTAATGTTCTTCTACGCTCTTTGAATATTATGTATGGTTTCATTTTTCTGGAAAATATTACTTGGATTTTTTTATCCTTTTCCGCTTGAAACCCTGTAAGAGTAATTTGCGTTCCTGTATCTTAATTCTGGGTTACGTACTGTACTTACAAATCTGATGATAGCTGCGTGCTAATGGCATCATCCTCCAGCAGTCGCTAAGGGAATGTGCCATGGCAGTATACCCTCAGTTCTAGGACATGTGGCTCATGTGGGCGAGTGTGCAGTGTTGGGGCCTTCAACTTTTGCTAAAGGCTGTAATAGACATGTTATGGTGCAAAATAGTGTTCTGGTTGTATTGTTTGTGTATTTGTGATTCACTTCCACCACAACTTGTGAAATAGCTCTTTTTATTGTCCACATCTATAGTAGGATGCCTCTGGTCGGCGGGTTTTCACGGGGATCTCCTGTTTCCCCCGCCCATTCATTCCGGCGCTGCTCCATACTCACATGTCACCCCTCACCAGTGCTGAAGACCTCGATGTTAAGCACTGACCAAATTCTCTCACTCATTCACATGTATAGTATACTGCATGCCTGTCTTTGTGCAATAAAACATGCAACAGATCTCGTCAATATATTTTCATGTAGTTTGATGTGTTTGCCCCATGGCCTGGGTATAGTAGAAAGTGAGGAGATGAGCAGTCACTGCCATTATATGAATAACCATCACAGACCCTAAATGCCCAACAATTATGGTTTACCTGCCCTTGACAGGGTTAATAGCTAGAGTAGTGTTCTTAAGGTGCAACACACACTACACGATTTGCATGTTGCAGACGACAAAATGCAGTTCTTCCGAATAAAAGTTCGCTGTTCACATACCAACATGTTAATAATTAAAGTAATAGATAGTACTTTCCTCTCACTGGTTCTTATTCGACAAATAAAATTTTGCACAATAATGGGTACTCAAACATTAGCGCCGTAAATCCAAATTGACGTAAAGTAGTATGACAAAAATTTAGGATTTACTGTATTTTATATGTACGTGTACAGTATGTACGTTTGTATCACACATGTAGTAATTCTCATTAAAAATATTGGGTGATGTTTCCTCACATTTAGATTAAGAATATGAAGTGTTCATAGATACAGAAATAAATATATGTAGTTTCTTTGCACAGTTCCAATTTCACAATATAGATTACTGTGTTTGCCTTTGGGCTGGATCATGTTTGTGTGATGTTGCTGTTGTACAACAGCAGCCACATTGGCCATCAGACTTGTCAAGCTGACCAAAAATGCTCTTTTTATCAATACTTGGTACACTGTAGACCTAGTATCGAGCAGGAAGTTTCATTTGTCACATTTTCTAATTTAAACGAGAGTACTAGAGTGTTATAGTCAGATGTAAAGTTAGCAAATGTACATTTCTTGTTGGGGTTAGAAATAGAAACAGGAGCGCTTTTCAATTTTCCTACCATGATATACTTCAAGAGGAACTCTATCCTAGAGAAGAGAGAATGTTAACGCAGATCATAGTCGTGTCTAAGAATATGGGATTTGCCACTGACTGCAGGAGAGAACTTTTTGAAAACTTACATTGTATACTAAAATAAGAAAGTAGAATGGTAAACAAATTTTTGTTGGATTTGTATTACTAGAACAATGTTTGGAATTCAAAAACATAAGAAAAAATGCACAGTCCAGCATAAAGAAGTACAGTAAAGCTACACGGTAAGGAGGCTTTAAATCTTATCTATAGAGAGGTCATTAGAGACAGTGACACACAATTTGAATAGTGCCAAACGATGCAGTTGGTCAGTCAGTTTTCACTGTATCTCCCCTTCCCCTTTTATTTTGGTGTTGTTCGTTGCTTCAGAAACACCTTGTATCACCAGTGCTGAAAACGTTGCTATTTAGTGACGACCAGAATCACTTTGCTGTCTGTGACCCTCTATTTTATGGCTCAATCTCAAGCCAAAACTCAGGGTCCTCGACAACTGTATCACTGCCATGACTTTAGTCAAGCACTTTCATTTTACACACATAACCCCCGAATGCACAGAGTTCATGTCTAGTCACCCTACAGCACGTACAACAGCTGTGAATGTGTAGGAAAGAAAATCGGGAGGTGGACTTCATTGCATATTAGATCGTTCCCTTTCTTAGTAGCAAGGGAAGGGATAAAATTTTAAGAAAGGTACTTGTTTCAGTTACAGAAACTGCACTGAGATATCAGGTCTTACTTGAATGAGCTGTGTTTTATACTGGTAAAATTAGTGTAATCGTATTGCATGGTGAAGTATTATTTAAATTGTATTTAATATATTCAAAAAATAATCTGTACAAACATGAGCATGCAGTTGAAAGCCCTATTACAGACTTTAAAACAACAAAAACCTACAAGACTGCAGTTTTTATACAAAGCTGTGTTAAAGCTATAACCCATCATTTCTACTGCTTTCATGATGATTAGTTTTCTTATTCCTAATCGAGAGCAGGTATCAAAAAACTGTTGTACAGTGTTGTAAAAATTGTTTTTACTTTGTAGTCTATTTTTTCTGTGCAAAAAATGATATATTTAGCTAGTTAGTATCCTCAATTGCATAATTAGCTGAAACTATTTTGTATTTTGTCTTAAAAATATTAGTTTACATAGTATTCACTGTTTGTAACAAAACTATGCAACGTTTTTTCAATATCCACTCTCGTTCAGGATTTAAAAAAATTAATGTGTGAAAACAGTAGAAGTTATGGATTATGGCCTTAACTGTTTGACGTGGAATGAGAAGACACTTCAATATAACAAGGGCTGAAAATTTTGTGTGCTGACAAGCATAGTGGCAAAAATGTTGTGACACAGTTTCAGCTGTTTACATGTTGAGCAGCTAGCTGCTCATTTGTATGAACCCTGGTGACCTCATAGATTGAATAATGATAGCAGAGGTCATGCTGATTACTGGGCTGAATGCATGATGCATGGTGGGTTGAGGTCACATGTGAGCCTGTGGTAGAAAACATTCATTTCAGAGAATTAAAAACCTCAGAGATTTAATAACAACTCAAGTCACAAGAAACATTTGTTCAGAAGTGAAGCATTTACAAATTTATTTCACTTAGAAACTGGATTAATACGTACCAAACATGGATGTGACAGGAAAGTTAACCATACTTCTGATTTTCTCATGCTCTTACTTGAGTTGTCTATCAGTAAGTAATGCAGTGTCTTCATAGTTCTAGATTTGATTACGCTGTTAATTTTATTAAAAGGTTTAACTTTTATCTTCTTACATTTCAGGATAATATGAATGTTACAAGAAAGTTGCTTGTAAATTGTTATTCTAAAATTTAAATAGCATACTATGTAAATACTTTTTTGCAGTCTTAGTGTAGCGCTTTATAAAATATTATTTCCATGACAGCCTTAGTATACTCTCTTGTGATTTTATAGAACAATTTTATCAAATTAGGTGCAGTATAGGACTTTACATGTTAAAGTAATTTTGTCAATGTAGTAAAATTATTATTATAAATCAATTTACTACTTACAGTAGAACCCTGTTATAACATTTCTGGATATAACATTTTCCTGCATATAACATCACTTTTCTTTGGTCCCACCATTTTTCCATAAAGCATAATGCTTTCATTTCCTGCTTATAACAACACTGATATTTTCATTTCCTGCATATAACATCATTTTTTTCTCAGACAATAACGACAACTAGGGTAAAATGTTTCTTAACTGTAATATTTTACTAAGCTGGAGACTAAAAACAACTGTAAAAACCAATTTTATGTCTGGGAAATTGTCATAAGTGTACATTACAGTGATATTAAAGACTGTAATCCTATAGACGACTATCATGAACCTACAGAAGACAAGTGTGAAAGTCTCTATTATACACACAATGTATGTATTCATCATGTTTCTGATAGCACAGTAACTACAGCCTCATTTAATCTCATTACAGGCTTATTTACTGTACATAAACTATGAAGGTTTAAGTTAATTTTGTGTAATATCCATTTATTGGTGAAAAAATATTGATTCCTGCTTATAACATTTTCCTGCATATAACACTTTTTTTCACAGGTCCCTTGAAAAACGTTATAACAGGGTTCTACTGTATTTGTGATGCTAAATTGTTTCGTAACATTTATGTTTTCAGCTATAGTAAAAATCACTCGATAGTTTATAAACTTTTGCTACATAATTTTTAATCCCGAGAGGTTAGCCAGGCTCTTACTGAACACCTGCAAATAATTCAGGCTTCTAAGGTGACAAATACTCTCAATAAGCTTGAATATTCAGTACATTTGTAATGTATATTTCTATATGTAATTGGTAATTGCAGCAGCTGAGTTTTTTATACCATAAGTGAGGGTGACTTGGGATACTTTTACAGTATTTATATTTTCTATATGTGCGTGAGTGAATTGTTAGTATATGTTAATGTAATCTCTTGTGGACAATGATTATTTGGAATTTGTTGTACGTAAATTTTTCTGTACTCGTTGCTACGTATGTGGGAAAACCTTATAATTTTTGATGTTACAGCCCCACGTGTCCCATATCACCCCCATGTATGACACATTGTTTTATATTCCCAAGACAAATTTTAGAGTGAAAGTAAAATATGTACATACATTGTATTGCATAAGTAGCATAGTACCGGTACTGGCACTGTACAAATATAATTTCTATTCACCATTACATTATATTAAAATGTGATTCTTAAACTCTATGTGTAAACATTTTCTCTTAACAAATACACAATATTTGTTTCCTATTTGTGGTTATTTATATGTACAGTATATTTAAGTAATTCGAATATTTATCTCTACTGTACAGTGGCTTTGGTTGTCTAGTGTTAATATTTTCTTTTGCACCATTTCATAAGAATTATCAGCTACCAGACCTGCTGGCAAGTAGGGTTAACCATGAAGCACTTAAGATTGGTCAGTTTTGTTAACATGGTTCACTTTTTGAACACAAGCAAACATAACTTGAATGGCTTTTTAAACTATCAGAATTGAAGTTTTGTTGTGCCTTTGTTCAAACACCTTAAAAATGCTGTTTATAGTTAGTCTTGTCTTAATATTTGGGATTCTGTTAATCAAATACAACATTAAAAATTATTCATAGGCAAGCTTTGAAATTGTGGATTGGTTACATGTGTAAAGCTGTTTTTAATTGTGCTGATCTGAGTGTGAAATGGGCTTTTAATACGTTTTCAATGTAGTGAAACCTGAGCGGCTCTCATCACAATTTTCACTGGAATTGGATACTTGTCTAAAATTAGATTTCAAAGTTGTTATAAATGTCATTCCTAAAGGGTCGGAAAGACGTTAAATTTGTTTCTATTTGTATTTCACATTTATCCAACCATTTCAGGTATTAAAGTGTTGTTTGTATCAGAATGACAATTACGTGAACCCTTTAAAAGTTATATAGGTTTTCCTATTGGCCACAATAAACCATGAAATTTAGTTTGAAGCCGTTAATGGAAAACAATCTGAAAAGCAAGTACCACAGGGAACAAATTTATACAGAGTTACATTTTGCAATCCTGTTGATGCGTAATGTGGTTAAATCTCTTTGTTCACGGGTCTGATGTTTTTTTTTTTTTACGTAAAGCTAGGAAACTGCCTGTATTTATATTATCTCAAGCATTTTTTGTGTACGTACATATTTTGAAACTATTTTCTGCAGATTGTATGGTTCATACTGGCAAGTAATTTGTAACTGCACTGTACATTTAATTTCTGAAAAGTTAGTATGCATTGGCAATTGCACATATAATAAATGTTTAAAATTAATATATTATTACTGCTGGGAAATGTTGCTTAATTAGTCTCTGATAACACACACACATAAAGAAGGGCTATTTGTATACATGAAATACAGTTTATATAACATGTACTACAAATCACAGTACTATGCTTATTTGTTGTAATATTAAAAAATCACACCAATTACTTAACTTATATTTCTTTATTTGGCTGTAGACTACACAGTTTTGTCATACCTAACAAACGTCTTTCGTTTTCTCAACTGTTTAGAGACTTGCCAACCTTAACGACTTAAATTTTATTGTCTCCAACATTATTTCATACTACTACTGTAGTAGCTCTTTACTTCAAATTACAAGCCCCAGTACTTTAAAATAACTGCTTGTCTCACATGCCAGCATTACATACTCTGTCCTGTTTGCCAACTTTAACCTAATACTCATCACTGCATCTCCCTCTTTACAGATTATTATAAAAATAACATTGTGCAACATTTCATTACAAACACTTGAGACACGGTCATGTCCTTTAGGTGACCTAATACTGGTCACTACGTGAAACATAGTCACGAACTTATACTTATACTACTCATCACTATATCTCCATTTTCACAAATTGCCATACAGATTATGTCATACAACACTTGATGCAAGGCCTTAATACACATTCATGACCTTTATTTAGGTACATAGTAATTCAGATAGATAGGTTTTGGTGAGAGCCTCTGGGACGGAGGCCTTGAGCAAACGTGCTGATTAACTCTTTAATCCCTGTATTGTTCATTTATAATCTCTGTCTCTGAAAAACATTTGAATCCCTCATTCAACACGATCTCCGTGTTCACTTGACCAATATTTTTGTTTATTTACAGTGTTTTTATGTCTTGTTGACTTGCTGTCCATTCTCACAAAGGTCTTCTTCAGATGATACCGGTTTCATTGCTGTACCCTACCATTGGCATCCTGGATTAGTATTGATCGTGGGGTATCAAGGACATATATTACGCTAGCAGGCTTCCACACACCCTTGTCAAAATAAACAACATTGTCACCTTTGTTGAATTCAAAATTTCGTGGTCTGACACTTTTGTCATAATTCTGCTTATTCTGCAAATGTTTTTGTACCTGTAACATAGCAAAATTTTCAACACTTTAGGTTTCAACAAGTTCTCATGAGTGGGCAGTTTAGTTTTGGTTCGTCTGCTGAACAACAACTGAGCCGGACTGAAACGTGACCCCAACACTGGAGTGTTGCGATATACCAGTAACATCATGTGCACATCATTGCATTTTTTAACATTTTCTTACAGATCCCTACTGCACTTTCTGCCAGACCATTACTTTTAGGATAATAGGGACTTGCAAATTGGATTGTGAGTCCATAACTGCCACTAAACTCTATAAATTCCTATTAATTAAAGGGCATGTTGGCTGCAACTAAAATACTTGGTAATCTATGTGTCGAGAAAATCTTCTTTAAAGCTTGCATGACAGTACATTCCACTGCGTAGAGCATCTGACGTTGGCACCAGCAGTTTTTAAGGAACTGGCTGTTTATTTGAGTGGGTGACCTAAATTTTGGGGAGGTTTATTTGGATTAATCTTAGGTTTGGTTTTTTGTAATAGGAATTACTTTCAGTTTTTTTCTGTTTGAGTTGGTTTTTTTTTTTTTACGTTTACTAGTTTGGTAGGTAAACTGCTCTTCCACTGTTCTGCTAAGTTTGTGGGGTTATTGATTAGGATTTTTTACTATCTTTCTCTCTCTCTCGTCATTCTTGCCGGTCATTGCTTCTGCGCAATTCAAGTTTAACCATCGGGCCAGCCACTCTATATGCCTTGGAAGGAGGGGCCCAGCAGGGAGGACGTAGTCGCAGCGGCCGGTGGGGGGAAGGGAGGGCACTGTGGAGCCTACCTGGTGGGCGGCCAGCGAAGGGAGTGTCTCTTAGTATCTGGTTTTGTCAACGAGAGGTGGGTCCTGAGTTTGGACCAGGCAGTACGAGTCCGTATAAGTATTGAGCAATAGTTATTTTGGGACAACTTAAAGCATCAAAGTTGGTCAGTTTCTTCATCTCTAGTGCCATTTGTAGCATGCTCAGACCGACGGGAGTATATGGTTCATCGTCGAGGAGGTGATGTGCAGTTTCGCCTGATTTTGAGGCTGGTTGGGAACAATTTAGACGTAAGTGGGCCTTGCTTGTAAAGAAGGCTGTCTCGATGCCATACTGTAATCTGCGGCAATGAAGGTGAATGTCTGCAAAGTAACTGTCATCGGGTGTCCAAGGGCGTGTTTGTAGTTGGTCAGCTTCCTGGCTTTGGGCAACCTTAATTTGATATCACTGCAGGAATAGCGATACCAGGATAGAATAGGAACAGATGTTTAGACTCATTGCTGGCGTGTTAAAAGGGGTTTACTGAGGCAAATCAGCAATGAATGAATGATGATCGTACTATTGAAAAGTGTCACATATGAGTGAGAAATTACGTTTTGGGGTAATAAGGTGTATGTGTAAAACTACTTGTTTAATCAGTAATTAGTTTCCTGGAATGTTTGAAGATCGCTGTAATTTTGTGTGTGTGAGGCTTGAGGGGCCTGATTGTATTAATTGTGACTGTTAATGAGTTATGTACAACAAATACCGGAATGGACTTTTTGAAGGGTAAAGCGCTCTTGAGTATAAGTACAAATTGTAACAGGGTTTTAATTTGTTGTAATTCGGATTTGTACGGTATATAAATTGGTGAAAGTTTCAAATGTGCTTTCTTATTGCTTAGTTGTTGACCCATCAATAATTACTTTAAGTATAGATTATTTGATGTTTACTTGCTCCCAGGTTGGTTATATGTTACATTTTTGCTATGCAAAGTGAGAAATGGATTTTGGCCAGGTAATTTGTGCCCTGTGAGTGAGGGTTTTAGCACAATGTATAAGAAAGTCCACTCGTCGCCCATATGTGCAAGAGAAATTTGTAGAGCCTGTCTAGTAGAGTTTTGTGGTTGGTCCACGGAAGTTTTATTTATTTATTTTATTTATTTCACTGTGTGAAGCCTATGATAATGGCAGACACCATAGGGCTATAGAGCATGTTAATCATTTACATACAGATAACACTTCAGTAAATAAAGTCAATGCAATATGGCAACTGAGAGCTGGTATATGACTGACTGGTGTGTTTTGTGCAGTTTGCCAAAAGTAGGGGGCCACAGTTCTAGCTGCGGCAAAGTTTTCAGTTAGATTCCTGACTGGGGTCCACCTAGATTTCCACACTTGAGAATAGTGCTGGATGATGTCAGTGTTGGGAAGTTTCTTCTGGGATTTCTCATTTGGCTTATCCTGTTATTCTTGCACTTTTATGTACCTCGTATCATCCCTCGTTAGCACTGAAAACCTCACTGTTTTTCAGTGATTTAAATCTCTTAATTTCACATCTTTTCCCAAAGTTGCTGGGCCATTCATTTTGTGGGGAATACTCTGGCATATGTTGGACAACCAGTTTTTTTTTTCCCCACAGTTATGATAACGTTCAGAAACCTGATTTTTAAAACATTTATGAAAACTTTGTGTTCTAATTCATATTTTAAAAGTTGTCTAAATGTTTTCTGACCCACGCATTTAAAAACGTTATTTCTCTTGTGAAACTGGATGATTCATTTAGAAACATGTTGTGGTATAGAAATAATACAATTGTTTACATACCTGTGACACACAAATATGACATGCCTTTGAACTAGTTCTTAATGCAAAGTATGATTTCTATAATGCTTATCTTCTTAGCAGAACATGATTTATCGTATGTGTATTTCAACCTGTACACATTTTATTTACAGACTCATTTCAAACCCAAAAACTAAATTTCTTTACTTGTTTTCTGTTCTATTGTTTCTATTTTCTTTACATATTATTGTGTAAGATAGTTTTATCTGCTGTATGAAATGATTCTTGTTACTAATCTTGACAAATGTCTTACTTTGCAGATTTACGTTCCTGGTAGAGGTGTCACTAAACCACCAATGCGAAAAGAAATCCTGGTTAGGCCGCCTGCAGACACACACAGTGATAATTTTGAGAACACTGCAACAGATAATGAAAGCTTAGAACAATTTGGTGATCATGTTACACTTGTTAATGTGGGACGTGATAATCCAGATTACAGGCCAGTTGAATTTGCTGATGAAGTTGAAAAAGAAGCCAGTAGTACGCATGGAGGAAATGCTGTTCCTCCAACACGAGTTCCTTTTATAGACACTGTGACCGGCGAGAGATGGATTCCCAACACCTATAGGGAGGTTGTGACTGGCACTCGTGTTATTGTCCATTGTCCCAGAGGAGCAACAGGGCAATTCCCCTACCCTCCCAACTGTCTTTACTTTTTGAACTGCTGGAAGGGCCGCGGTTATGTACAGCCTTGTGCGCCAGGAACTTTATTTAACCCTGAGACTTTGGAATGTGATTTCCCTAGAAAAGTTAAATGCTTGCCCTATACAGAACAGAGAATAGAAGGAAGACCAGCAAGAACTCCAGGTATTTATCTTTAGGAAGTTCAATCTCGAGTGTAATTCATAACAAAAGGTACGGGGCCATGACATTTTGAGTCTGCCGCTAGCCTGGTCAAAATATTTGGTCGTCATGTAATTATTTCATATTCTGATCCATGATTTGGAGTAGGTCTTCGTATATTCTCGTCATCAGCGTTAAAAATTTGGTCACCACAGGCTACTTTGCAACAGGAAATTTTGCCTCCTGCTCTTTACTGTAAAATGTTCGAAATTATGGACTAAAAATAATATTTTCTGTTTATAGAAGTACTGATTAACTTTTGTGTCTTCTTTATTATTAGTCAAATTTATTTAGAAATTACTCAAATACAACAAATCTAATTATATGATATATTCTATGTGAAACCCTTACAATTTTTTGTGTTATTTACGTTTAAGATAAATTTCTCCTCCTTTTTAAATACATTTTATATATTTATCCTAATTGTATCAAGCTATAGATGAAATTACTATTATTTGAATCAGTTGCTGGAAATAACTACACAGTTTACTTGTTGAATTAATTTTACGACATACAGTAGTTGAATTATTGACTCTCTATGGCTCTAAATTATTTACGTATATAATATGTCAGAATTGATACTAACACAGTCAAATTGGTCTTGTTTTGCACTTTACCAATAGAGCATGGTTCAGGTCGTACCCCCAAACAGCTACCACAGCCTTCTACTGTTCCTGGCCAGCCTGCACAAGAACCAACAGGACGTGATGTCGTCCAATCACCTAGACAGCAACAGCAGTCTGCACCAAGTCCTACACAACCAGTGCAGAGACCAACAGGACATGCGGCAGGCCAAGGGCCACAGTCTGTTCCGAGGCCCAGCCAACCTGTCCAGAGGCCTCCTATTCAGCATATCAGTTGCGCCATGGAAGGAGGAACAGGGTTGGCACCACACCCTTCAGACTGTGGCAAGTTCATCAACTGCTGGAAGGGGACGCCACATATCCAGTCTTGTGGCCCAGGCACACTGTTCAACCCTTCTATTTTACAGTGTGACTACCCTTACAATGTCAACTGCGTGTCAGAAAGCAGCCGGTCACCTAGAAGTGAGTTACGTAATCATTCTTTTAGACATGGGTACTTTTTAATGTTTTATGCCAATGATACATTTCCTTTTTAACTTACTATTTTACTCTTTGTAAGGAAATTCCCAAGAACAGTGTGGTTAGGCCCGTTACTGTTTTCCAGTTTTGAAAATAGTTAATTAAATTTATTGATTGCTCCACATAGAAAATGTGGTTAGCTTTAGTAGTGTTTCAATTTTCACTGTAAGATAAAGTACTTCAATTAGAGCATTTTAGCATCAGGTTAGTCCTTCCTAAGATTAACAGTTTCCTCTTTGTAACATATGCCACACATTTACAGTAAGGTCGGTACTTGAGTTTCAGAATTTTTTTTGCTTTGTGTTTATTCATAGCAGGTAGCAAACTTTAACCTGTTCTTATTCTTTTTTGTTAATATATTATTATAGATTCTTCTGCTCTTTTTCTTTGGTTTACTTTTTTTTTCCACAGTGTTTCAAGCATGAATACATTTTTACACCACTCCGTTATAGTAATAGCAGTTAACGGCTGAAATCTTAAATTAGGTGCTGCCAATAATGTACCTCTGCATCGTTAATAACCTGAAACATTATCATAGTTACAAATTGGCTCGTACATCAACCAGTATACTAAGCGATGTTACAGAAATTAGCGCAGCATGTATAGTAAACTATCATATAATATTAATATGACACCAATGCTGATGATTTTAAGGAATACGCTTCCATTGAGTGTACTACTCTCATGACAGTAATCTGATGAACTGATATTCTGGGTTAGTGCAATGTGTTGTACTTGGATAAACTATTTTCAGGAACATCATTTCATCCTTTACTTACGATTAAATGCAGATTTGCTCATTAATTAATAAAAAAAATACCTGTATGAAGAATATTCAAATCTTAATTTTGTTAATCAAAATCCTGTTTTTAAACTGAACAAAAGGTCAGCATGTATATAAATTTACCTCATTTCCTCTACACTTTTTAGTTCTTTTCATTTGTTTACTGAAACACAAATGAATTTGAGGAAATATTCCATGGCGTGGGTCACAACAAAATTAAATCTGCTGTGTTAAGTTTGATTTAGGGTAAAATAAGCAAATCAAAATAAATTTGAACATGGAATATCCTATTTCCCAGGATATACTTTCTGTTTTTTATATGCTATATTCTTACTTAGCTTGATCTAGTTCACAAAGAAATTTGTAATAGCCTTCATTACAAAGCATATTGGTACAAATTCAGTTCTGTACTAAGAACCCTTTGCACACCTTGCAGATTCAGTGTGTGTGTGCTTGATTGGGCTATGTTGTAAGTAACGCTAAACATGTGACCCTACAGAGGCTGAATGGAATTATGGATTTTCAGGAGAGTGAGTCAGGAAGCACTTGGGTTGTACCACTGGTCCTCCTGGATAACTGTACCCTTGCCCAATTACAGTCTTGGGAAAAATTACTATTCTTGTTTCCATAGTAAATGTTCTCTGCAAGGGTACTATGTTATGACAAGTACAAGTGTCCATGCAAGTAAATCATTCTGCTCGTTAAAAGAACAATGGTTCCGTGTAAAAATGCCACATTGCCTCTTGGGTAAGTCCCTATGTAAATGAGCAACTTTGCCACTTCTGTCCTCAGTCTGGCAGGGCATCATATCTTTTTCTGAAAAACTGACCCCCTCCCACCCCCTCCCCTCCTGGCTGGTCAGTTAATGAACTTACCTGCCTAAGAAGGAAACTTGTTATCCTTTAACTTAAGTATCTTCCCTTCAAAGTAGAAAGTGTAGTGGAGCATCACAGTTGATCTTCTTACTCTTGGAAATATTGCTCTCAAATACTTTCAATTTGTCAAAAGTTGTAGGTGTGTGACGGAGTCTCACGATGCTCCTGATAAAGGGAGTGAGTGGCTCTACCATTTTGTTGAACTTGGCTTAAATGAATAACATGTGTGTGGTCTCGGAAAATGTGTAATCAACCATTCTGAATGCTAAGTGGAATGATGGTCAAAATAGTGTATCAGATTGAAAACAGAGTCATAAGTAGCATCAAATATTTCCACGTTAAGATAGCATACTTACTACGAGATGGAAGTTAATTGGTTTTATCCTGTTAGCTCCAAAATGGTGCAGTAAAACCTCTCTATTATGCAAAAATTGAATGTGAATTTTTTGTAGTTAATATTTAAATAACCAAACTTCGTGTACATCGGTTTAATTTGAATGCGCGTGCAGTGAACGTAATTGTATTCTATAAAATCATAAAATACAGGAAATTAATAAACAGCATAAGATGTAGTATCTGTAAAATGTAAGGCACAGCATTTAATATCAGGTTTTAATTTACTTGCTGATTAGTTCATCATAACCAAATGTGTAGTTTCTGTTAGGGACAGATACTGTATTCATGTTTTTGTTCCTTCAGCCCAAGAGATAGCACCAGCACCTCGAATTCCAGTGAGACCCAGGACAACAAAAGCACCAACTACCACACCAGAACCAACGACACCAGAACCAACAACTACACCAGAACCAACCACCACACCAGAACCAACTACAACATCAGAACCATCCACTTCTGTAACATATTCAGTGACAGCAAGCACCACAGAATCTGCAGTTATTGTTGATTTGGTCACTGCATCTTCAAGTCCAGACGATCTACTTGTAGAACATGTTGATGCCAGTGGACAGGTCCTTAGGCTGCGTGGAGGATCCGGACCTTGGGAAGGATATGTTGAAATAAGAGGACCTAGTCCTGGTTGGGGCCTTGTTTGTGATGACTCAATAAGTTGGACCATACAAGAAGCAAATGTTGTATGCAGACAGCTAGGATACGAAAGGTGAGGTAACGTGTTGTTTACACCACTTGTGATGCTTATATTGTAATATAAAAGTGTTTGTGTGTGATTTTTACTTTTTAATACCGTACCATAAACACCCAAGTACCAGCCGAACCCATGTGAAACTGGCACCCCTATTTTTTAGATATAATAATGTACTTATAGGGAAAAAAAGCATTTTCCTGTGAATTTTGTGCTGCAATTTGTTAGGTACTTCTTTTATTTTAAACAACAATATATCAGAATAATATGCTCATGCTCTTATGCGGATTGAAACATTAGTTCAGAAACATCTTTAGCAAGTATAAACTGGGTCACCAATGCCACTTGTAACAACCGTCAATTAAAAAGTTGTTTACTTGGTGCCTGTTAGCTTGTTTGGCTGATTGACTGTGCTGATAGCATTGTCTGCTTACACCCTCTTTCTTTTCCTCTTACAGTCAACACCCGATTCAACGACCCTTCACGGTTTCCAGGAATTGGGTCGTTATTTCGAAGGGGTCGTTATTAGAATTTTTACCAATTTTCCGTACCCCCGATCTATAAATTGTTGAAATTTACCTTTTTTTTTGTTTTTTATCATTGAATCAGCGTTCACTCAACTTTTGTGTAAAAATTACATGTTTTTATAAGTGATACAAATATATTTTGAAAAGAAAACACATTATTGTTAAAATTGTGCCACTGAAGTGGATCTACGACCTTTGTTTAGTTCAATATAAATCATAAACGTCGCCGGTAACATAAATTCTTGCTGCAGCGACTGTTTTTGGAAGTTATTTGCAAGATGCCGCAATTAAGTTTATTCAAATAGTAATATTTTTAAATAGAGTGAAATATTTTGAATAAATAGATAAACTGGAAGCAGATATATGACATTTCTTTGGCTCAAAATTAAGCAAAAACGTCGCCGGCAATATAAATTCTTGCGACTGCAACAACCATTTTTGGAAGTTATTTGCAAGAATGCTGCAACTAAGTTTATTGAAATAGTAATATTTTTCAATAGAGTGAAGTATTTTGAACAAATAGATACACTGGAAGCTGATATATGATGTTTCTTTGGCTCAAAATTAAGCAAAAACGTCGCAGTCAATATAAATTCTTGCTGCCGCAACAATGTTTTTTGGAAGTTATTTGCAAGAATGCCACAACTAAGTTTATTGAAATAGTAATATTTTTCAATAGAATGAAACATTTGAATAAATGAAACTCTGGAAGTGCAAATACAACCTTTCTGTAGCTCAACATCAAGCATGAATTAATGATAATGAAACATGAATATTGCTGGCAACGTAAATTAAGTGCTAGCAATGTCGGTGTTTCGAAAGTATTTATGTACAGGATACTATCACAATATTGTTGGTTGAAAATATAATTTATTTAAATAGACACATACGTACATAGCATTATGAATGACATCTAAGACTTTTCTTTAACACATTAGGCACAAACTTTGCTGGCACAACATAAGTTTTGATAAAGCTTTTTGCATCCTGGGAACTTGATATGTTTACATTACAGCAGCGAGCGACCCCACACCTGTGTACGATAATTTTTGTGAGCAAGGACCCATCTGGAAAGTGGTTGGTTCAAAAACAACAATACACGACATGTCTGACCTATGTCACTTATGCCACTTTTAACCACTACCTAGTCAGAGCGCCTGACGCTCGCTCAGCAGATGGGACGTGGCGATAACACTACGGCTGTCTTTGTTTTGCAGTTCTTTCACTTCTCTACCTCGGCCGGCTGTGTAAAATAATCTGCTTTTATAATGATTCTACCGGTGCTATGTGCACGAGTTTTTTTAACACTTGTCATCGTTCCGGGCCCCTGGCCAGGTACAGTTGTAAGCCCCGTTCTCGACAGCATTCACCTCCGAGTGCTCCCCGACCATCCTTTACCGCCCGTATGTAGTTGTGACCCCGCACCCCGTCTTTACCTTGAAGGCACTTGGCCTACAAAGTAGTGGCTGTGTTTGTTTTGCTTTTGTGTGTGTTTGCCACCTGTGTTAGTGTAACTGAAAATGTAAAGAATAAACTTAAGGATTTGTTTATTTTGTTTGGGGTTATGTTGCCGTATTGACGTCTCTGTTAACTAGGTTAAGATTATGAAAACTTTCCGAGAACAGAGAAAAAATTACGGAAACAGGCGCGGGGATCAAGGTTTGTTAATTAGGGGCAGTGGTTAATGCTATGTCTATAATATGATGTGTTAATTTGTTATGAGTGTTAATAACGGTACCTTGCTCGTTTGGTGTCCACTGGTCCCGGTTGCCGCCTTGTGTCTAGGGAGTTGAACTTGAACAAAGGAAGAGGTAGGACGCGAGGAGGAAGAAAAAAGTGGCGTTATTAATTTAGCTATTGTGGAGTAGTTCGTGTGTCCGATTTTGTTTTTGTTTTACTTTGCCCTGTTACACCGGGTCGCCGGAGTAACTTTAATTTACATGTACTGTATCTCACCACTTGTTTTGCCTGCCAAGCCTCAGCTTCACTGGGCAGCATAGCTCTAGAATGCGTGACCACAGGGTTACGGGAATAGTGTGTACGGGATCGGTGTGTTCAGTAAAGTAGATTTACGACCCAGTTCTCCTGTACATAGTGTAGGAACTGACCATAGTACGGTCATAGGGGGTGGGCAGTGGGCGGACGCCCAGAAGTGCTACCCAGCAGTCTTATTAGAACCGTCCCTAACACCCTTACCAACTCCGTGCACGGATTTGTAGTTCGCCGAGGAAATGTAGTGTCGCCAGCCGAGCTGAGCACAGCCCTGAGTAAGAGTCCCGCCCTGGCCGGGTAATAGCCAGGTGGCGCCCTGAAGAACAATTCACCTACAAAACTGTACTCGCCCGTCGCATACCTGCAGAATATTGTCACCAGTCACTTCCGCTTTCACCAGACGGCGACACACTTCGCTAATTGAATGGAGAGGGACTTGATACTCAGTTTCAATTTTTTCACCAATAGTAAACAATTACCAACGTCAAGATTAAAATATATATTTAAATACCACTAACCAATATATGCAGTACAACTTACAAATGTCTGTCAAAATATCTAATAAAAGGTTTCTAACCAACTATGCAAAATATGTATGGAAGTAGGGTATAGAGACATCGTACAAAGGCATGTGACATAAACACCAAATGTTTTCACATTACCTACAAAAGAATATTACTTACCCGAACGTTTTTAAAGTTTGTGCGATGTAAATAAAACATGCAATTAACAAGTACACACCTGTCTGTGGTCGCTTCCAGCTGTTCTTCAATTTTTTCTAGTATTACTAGGACAGTATTTTTACTCAGGTAAAACCTCATTAAAATTAATGGCAGTCTATTTACATGTGATTTGGGCGTTCCCGAAAAAATCTTGGCCTGTTTATGAAATCTACTATTTCTTCATGATCGTCTTTAAACAATCAATTCTAATCATCTGGCATTATAACCTAAAAAATTGTCACTGTTTATAATCTTGTTTGTTTTAAAAGTCCTGTTTAACTCTGTAATCAATACATCTTCTTATGATTAAGATAACCAATGGTTACAGACTGCTAACCCATTTATTAATCTTATTCACTACTTGAGAAACAGATATTGTTGGTAACCATTGGTTAAATTTTAATCAGAAGATAATCGGAAGAAAATCGGACATGAGAAACCTGACCTAAGGGTTTGGGATAAAGTGAGCACTTAAAAAAACCTAAATTTCTGTTTTCAGCAAATTCAAATCTTTCCGCATGTAACGGCTAACTATGGGAAATATCCTAACCTCTCTGGACACGTCACTTGAAATTTGTGCGTGCAAGATAAATTGTACAGTCGGGAGGAACCTACATAGTTTGATTAAAAAACAGTTCATTTATCATATAAAATAGAGTATGTAGATTTAAGGTTTTTTTAAAATTATTATTTCAGTACTGTCTACTGTCGTATCAAAATAAGAAAATGCATGGAACTATATTTAGTAATTTGTTGCCAACCATACAAAGAGTAAAGAAACAAGGGTTTATGTTAAATTAAATGCAGTAATGGCTAGTAATATTTTTCAGTGGTAAAAGTTTTAGTGCTAACTTTATCCCAAATGGTCTATTAAAGTATAGACAGTGTTGCTTCAAAAATTTTTTCATGTCATGTATGTAATTTTTTTTTGTCAAGGAGAGTTTGTATTTGCTCTCAGGGGTACATGCAGTTCAGAAGAAGTAAGTACGGTACCTATATTAAAATACATAAATGTTTCACATTTTAAAAACCTATTATTTTTATGATTAAAGATGATAAGCAGATTTTACATAAAAAACATTTTGAAGAAATTTCTTGGATTTTGGAGATTCAAAATACTGTATTTGGATTTGTATTTTTTTTTTTTTTAGTTCAGCAATTTTGCAATGTCATTCTCAGACACTTTCAAGCCTTGTAAAATTAGGGTTCTGGTGTGTATTGAGAAGTAATTAATTTGAACACTGACTTGCCATTTAAGCTTTGTGGCTGCAAGGTAGAGTCCTTAATCATCATATCGAAAGTACTGTATTTGTAATTTTGCTTGGTATATCTGAGGGTGTGACAACATGGCATCATTTCTGGTTGCAAGGGGAGCTGAGTTTGCATGGCAGGGCCGGCCAGTTCGCCCAACAGACGACACACTGAGAGTGTCCGTGGATGCCGTTTCCTGCTCTGGGAACGAAGCAACTTTAACAAGCTGTAGAATGACATATAGTCACCAGCGCTGCATTATTGCTAGAGATGCAGTTGGTGTGAGATGTCGCCTCAACAGTGCGTCACAATGCAATCCTGAGGATGCAAACTTTGGAGGTCGTTGTTACACCTTGGTGGAAGGAGGTAGGGCCGGAGCATTCACTCATGGCGAGGCCATACAGCATTGCAGGTCACTTGGAGGACACTTACTCGACATCAATTCACAGGTGTGTTTACGTACTGTTGTGCTACGGTAGGTTGTATTTTGCAGAGTGATGTACTGTGCATTTAATAAGAACAGTGATAATGCTTTTGCAATAGTATATTTAATTTTGTTTCATCAATTATAGAGCTTCTCAATATCTGAAATGTAGAAGTTTGTCTTTTGTGACTTGAAAATTTATGTATATTCATTCTGCATTATGCAACTGTACAAAATAAAAAGTTCATTTCATTGTTAGAGCCTGTATGTACACACATATATTGAACAACAGAATTAGTTTGAAATAGGTAGTTACTGCATACTGTGTTGACTACGGTGAAGATTTTAATTTTCAACATTAGATCACATAATTTTAAGAAAAGAAATCTTGTGGAGTTGAAGGTAGCCACTTTGAACATAGTACTAAGGAACATAGAGAATATTGGTAGTTCTAGGTTTTGTAATGTGCTGGTAAAGAATCTGACATTAGGATGTGCTTTGCAACTTCAAATGTTGCTCCATGATAAGATGCCTGTTTGCACTGTTTTCTTTTAAATATCATTCCCAAGTGCTTTGTTGTAACTGTGATTTACTTTAGTTGCTATGCGCTGTATGGAATCATATCTTTACTTACTGTGGGATATTGTAATTTCGTTCCTGTTAATCAGTATGGCACTGATTTAACTTTGTCATTGGTTTTTACTTTGCAGGCAGAGAATGACTTTATTTCTGAATGGCTGATTCAGCTCTATCCAGAAATAACAAGCATTATCACATCAGGTGTTGGTGTCAGTGTGGGTGGCAGTGCTTTGTGGATATGGGAAGGTTCTAAGAAACCATTCAGATTTGAGAAGTGGTGGCCAGGTAAAACAAAAGCATTAAAATACAGATGTAGTAAGTTGTAATGTATATTGAACAAAAATTTGAGCGTTGTATGGATTTTCAACTTCATTTTATTTCTGATTGCTGTTTAAAATTTGGTTTTTACAGTGTATTGTTGAGACACATGGGATAATGTATTGCATAATGTAAAGTAATAATTTTTTTGCAATATACGCAAATTTAAGTATAGCATTGCCGACGTCTGTGTTCTAGAGATGTTCAAGATCACAGATTTACTTTCCAGATTCTGTGATACCAAATGGGACTCGCTCATTTGCTTGAGCCTACTCGTTTTAAATGTGTGCACGAACGAATGAGCTACGCTGTAGTACACAGTGCAATTTCATGGCTTGAACAGAGCGAGACTCTCTCTGTTTGAACTCGCTCGTGTGGCCAGAAGCCCATTGTACCGGTTGCTAGTGCACTATTGCCACAACACACTGCTGCCACGTATCCAGCATTCCAAGCATCTGCCACTCTGATGACATATAGACGTTATATGGTGCATATTAATATTAAGTAACTTCAGTCCTGTTTGAAGGCACTTACAGACAATCTGTGCAAACAGTAAATACAGTATATACTTGTGTATAGTGTGCCCTCGTGTATAGTGTGCACCACTTTTTTGCAACAAGTTCCTTGCTTGTATGTAAACAAATCATGGGAGTAAGAGACCATGAAGCAGCACCAGAAAGGCAATGGTGGATCAGTCAGGGGGGGAGGAAGGAAGGAAACGTGGCTGACAACAAAGAAAAGAGAGAGGAAAGATAACATTCGCACTGGCTAGAGAGTGACTGTAGAGAGGATGGAAAATAGCCTGAAAAGGGTGGAGGAGGGGTTGTGGCTTGCCTCACCCTTGTCCGCAGCTATCTATAAAAAGCCTGCCAAGGTTGCTTGCTGCCTGCCGGCAGCCAGCTCGTGCATGTGTGTGTGCGTGTGCGTGCATGTGTGTGCATGTATGTGTGCACATGCATGTGTGCGCATGCATGTGTGCGCATGCATGTGTGCACGTGCATGTGTGCGCACCTACACAACCTCCCTCCCTTTCTTGATGTGCTATGTGTTTGCCGCTTCCAGCATGTCCCCCTCTCTCCTTCCTCTTCGAGATAAGTGCAATGACAGCAAAGCAAGCTTGCCTTTTTTATTTACTGCCCAGAACTGAGAAGAAAGAAATGCTCAGGAATGTGGCAGAGGGTGACTACAAGTAGAGGACTCTGCGGCCCCAACCACCAACATGCCTTGCCTTTCCTCTTCTAGGAGGAAAAAAAGATTCCTTTTTTTACCCCATGGGAAGATAGTTGATCACGATATTTCAAAATTAACTTCTCATATTGTTTCCGCCCGCCACCCACGAACTTTCGTTTCTGCTATGGCAGATAAAAAAAATTAAAGTTTTTTTGCAGTGGCTGTTACAGCAGTTTTGGGAAGGGGAGGGGCGAAAGAAGAAGAAATGGAAGAGGAGTAATGATGGAGGAACCAGGTGGTGAGAAGATTCTCTCTCTTTCTCCCACTCTTGACACACGCCAGTTTACGACTAGAACTCCGCCTTCTCTCTCTCCCCTTCCAGTCACAACCTTTTTTCAACTTTTTTTTTCTATTTTTCGTGTATAGTGCGCACTCCTGAATTTTTATCAGTTGTTTTGGAATATAGTGTGCTCTATACACGAGTAAGTACGGTATATCATACAGATGTTATTAGCAACTAAATATTGTACGTACACTGCTTAACATTGTGTTGTGTCGTAAATAATGCTTTGATCTTGCACAGTACATATGCGTACAGACTATATGTCAGGGACAGCCAACCCTATGCCCACGGGCCTAACACTGGCCCGCCACACCCGTTATAATGGTCCGCCAATCATTTGCGCTACATTTTAAAATTATTTACGCTTACAATAAAAATAATTATAAAAAATTTTGTATTGTCAAAGTTCTTATCCTAAATGTAACATTGTTAATTTTAACTGAAATTGTTTGCTTTTTTTGAACTATTATTTGTCATTGTTCTTATTTAAACTGTAAAATGGTAGTTTAGTTTAACGAGAACTGAGAATATTCTGCAACTAAACATTTAATTAAATTACTGTTTATTTACTTTATTATAACATATGTCGACGTTACCTACATTTTGAAATTATGAAAAGAAGTTAATGTTAAAATTATGTATGGTGGCCTGTGACATGATTTGGGTTAACTTTTTTGGTCATAATTCCCTAAGGGTTGGCCGCCTCTGCTATGTGTGATACCATTTCATTTTTAAATATTTCTAACAATTACACGCTTATATACAATGATGTTAATTGGTGTTAGGCAAACAAAACAATGACTTACAGTGTTGTTGCATATACTATATATTAAAATTGTAAATTGTTTTTCAGCAAGACATGTATATTGCCATGGATAAAAAGTAAATCCTTGCTTGGAAGATAAACATAACCAGTAGAATTAATAAGTAAACAAAGATAAACAACATAGTTGTTACTGAAGTGGTAAGTAAACCAGTGCAGGATAACAAGTATGTGCATGAAATAGCAGTGACCAAAAAATTAAATGTCAGTTCACATTCCGTGATGTAATTATAGAGGAACGGTTATCGGAGCGGTGAAAGTGTTCATGTTGACTAGTTACACAGGCCATGAGTTTCCCTGATACATTTCTCCACTTAGACTGTCATGGTAAACACTGGCTAACCACTGCGCTGAACACATATAATATTTTTGTGATGGGGGAAGGAAGGCACAATCTCGCACAGCTTGCAGAGCCATACGTCACAATTTGGGCTCAAAGCCAGCCACAGCCAGAGATGGTACATGAATGTCTTGCAAGAGGGGAAGGTTTTGCCGAACAACTGTAGTTGTCCTCCGGTGTTAATCTCATGGCTGGCTGGTTTTATCTATATGGTTCAGAAAATAGTTCTGTCTTTTACCTCTTCAGAACAACCTCACAGAACAACATACTGCAAACACCAGCTTCGACTCCTTACTCCATGAGCTTGAAAGCCAGAATACTGAAAGTGTACCCAAAACGTTCATAGTGATTATCCTCTTTAGTTTGCTTGCTTGTTAACTAGGCATGGCCAGGTTCCCCTGCTTACATTAGCAACACGGGGGGGGGGGTGACCTTCTGCCCAGTCTTGCATGGCCACATTCAAGGAGGGAATGAGGAAGCCTGTAGAGGGATGGTAATTTGTGTGTGTACATGTTGTCATGGTATAGCTGTTTCTTTTCAACATGTCCTTTCCCCTTATCAGCCTGCACGTTTTGATGCTACGATGACCAACATTTGATACAATCAACAGATCTTCTCTGCTCTTGGATTGCGTCCAATTTTCACTGTGTTTTCTGTATTGTTGTTTGTCTTTTGAATACTGTATAACATTATAACTATTTTTTTTGCTATGGACTAATAAAATTTGAATAGATTTTCTTTGCAAGTTACCAAATTTGTGGCTAAGGATTTACTTTTTTAGACTGTAATTTTTAAAGAAATTTTTATGGTTCCATCAGGTGTAGTGTATATTTGAGTGTTGCAAATTACTACTACTGATATAGGTTCATAAGTAACTACATATGAAGTAACTTACTACACCAGTTTAGAATAAGTTTAATTTTTGTACATTAAAATAATAAATTAATACTGTAGTGATTGGCAGTTTTTAGCTCTTTGAGACTACCGTCATACAGGAACATAATTTTCAGGATTACCTTGTAGCATTTAGAAAAGATGAAAATGGCTCTTCCTACTGACCACCTGTAATGTTGAGGAGGATGACAGTAGTTTATCCTTACTTCTGTATGTCAACCTGAACAATATCACAAACCAGTTGCAGAACATACTGCATCACACAAACAAGACTCCTGCTACAACACGAAAGTGGTCAGAGCCCTACCAACTTCAAACAGTAGCTCGAAACTAGGATGCTGGGAACTGGCCCATCAATACATAACGAAATCTCGACAGCCTCCGGATGTCAATATCAGATAATTGCAATCACAGCACCAGAATACCTTCAGCCCCACAGCTCGTCAATTTGAACTGTCCCACCTCACCAGAGTTAGTTTCCTGGCCGCTAGGGCATCCAACTATGCTTACACTGCCGCCATTACTCATTGTGCCTGAACTTGTCGCCTGATGAAGCCAGCGAAACATCACGCACCCACGCAACATTGTGTTCGTCCTTGCATATGTGTGTAACTATCATGAAGTACCAGCCTGTAAGTACCTCAACCATCTAGCTATTTATTAATTGGTGAACAATATGGCTGTTTACTTAATTGCTCAGGGTTATAGATTTCCCCCTTCATATTTATAATGTAGCATGCAGGTAAGTTAGCAGAAGAGGAGTTGGGCAACAGTGGTAGTACAGTATATAGGTACTAATGTTTACATTATTGATACATCAATTACTCTTGCATTTTACAAAGCTAACAAGGCAGAGTACTTGTTTATATGGTGTTTCTCTTGGCTAGCTTTTCAGTCTAGTGTTAGACAAAAATTGTCCGTAATCCAAGCATTTGGTCACGGTATCACAATTAGGCTTCCAGGTAATCTGGTTAAAGCAAGTAATCTCATCCCCTCTTTTATAATGATTTTTGCAGTTATGTCACAATGGTCCTTAATTTGCAAATTTTGTTTTGAAAGTGAGTCTAATGAAAGTTTGCACAACACTAGGATTTAACATGTTAGCTTAGAGTATTATGAATGAACAAGTTTGTTTTGTGCACACGTGTAAATACACATGTGTAAATACACATGTGCAAAACCTTTGTAGCATATAGGTAGTTAATGCATGTTTATTACGTATGTATTCAAATACTGTTTTAATCGGATATGGGTTGATTTTTAGAGGAAGTTTTAAAATCTATGAATTAAGTTTTTGGTGTGAGTTTGGGGGAGGGACGATTTGGGAGATGTAGGCATGTGTGTGGGCATTTGTTATATATTAGTGTAGGTGGGTGTGGGTTAGGTGTGCATGCATGAGCACATGTTAAATTTAATTTGTTTCTTGAACCTGTCTTGCTGTTCCATTTTTATGTAGATTCTTAAAATGTAAATTGGATTAATTTATTCAATGCTGTATGTCAAGCATTAGGTGTAGAAGGTATGTTTCTAATTGACTACTACTATGCAGACAGAAACACATACTCCAGAGTTAGAAACAGATTAACTTAACAACTGAATTGTTTATGCCAGTTAGTTTCATTGAGACAACTGAGACCCTTCTGTGTCCAAATCATGGTCACAGAAAAGCGACAGCAGTAACACTGGACGTAGGGTAACACCACTCCCCTGGCCTTTTCCTTAGTTCTCCACACTATTAATGACCTAAGAAGTGTAAACAAAGCTAGATCTTTTGATGAACCTTTCTGGTATGTGTTCCTAACTTCAGAATAAAATATAACATGTTTTTAGAACAGAAAAGATCAAATGATTATATTAAATATTTATTTAATATTCTCTTTTTATCTTTCTAAATAATGCAAAATTACTATACAAAGTTTTCACAATAAATATTTGATATTCAAGTACATTATAAATATAACCTTTCAGATACTGAAGATACAAAAATATATGAAAATCACACAGGAAATATATACTATGCCTACATTTGGCATCGTGACGCAACCTGTAAATTTTCTGACCCCTACTGAAGATACAAAAATATATGAAAATCACACAAGAAACGTATACTATGCCTACATTTGGCATCGTGACGCAACCACGTAAATTTTCTGACCCCTACTGAAGATACAAAAATATATGAAAATCACACAGGAAACATATATTATGCCTACATTTGGCATCGTGACGCAACCACGTAAATTCTGACCCCTAACCTTTATCAGGTAACAATTCTAATATCAAGAATTTTTAGAAACTCACAAGCCAAACAAATAAACGTTTAACGAGCATTAAAGACATTTATGAATCTGGTCTCCAAGAAAAAATAAATTATAACCAATTCGTACTGAATTCTAATTTTCACAGGTACATTTAGCCTCCCTAAGAAATCCGAACATAAATCTGTAGAAAATTATTACCAAAGTTACATTTCAAAATATCTTACATACGCAACAGTGTATTTCAGAACGTAACCTCCTATGGCCAACAACATGGCATAGAACTAGGAAGGTACCTACGCAGTTTTTACTCAGGGCATAATAAATATAATATTAAATACGCCAACAGCTAAGCCTAACCTGCTAGCCATACTATGGCTACAA
>PNEQ01102982.1:0-10855 GCA_003012365.1 Medauroidea extradentata
AACCCACTGCTTACTACTTCAAGAGAGTCTGCAGTCAGGTATAATAACATTATAATGTCTCCAATGTGATTCAACCACTGCTATCTAATTCAAAAGAGTGTGCAGTCGGGTATAATAACATTGTAAAGTCTCCAATGTGATTCAACCTACTGCTAACTACTTCAAGAGAGTCTGCAGTCAGGTATAATAACATTATAATGTCTCCAATTTGATTCAATCCACTGCTAACTACTTCAAAAGTGTGTGCAGTCAGGTATATTACCAATCTAACGTCTGCAATGTGATTCAACCCACTGCTAACTACTTCAAGAGAGTGTGCAGTCAGGTATAATACCATTGTAATGGCTCCAATGTTATTCAACCCACTGCTAACTACTTCAAGAGAGTCTGCAGTCAGGTATATTACCATTGTAATGTCTGCAATGTGATTCAACCCACTGCTAACTAGTTCAAGAGAGCGTGCAGTCAGGTATATTACCAATCTAACGTGTGCAATGTGATTCAACCCACTGCTAAATACTTCAAGAGAGTCTCAGTCAGGTATAATACCATTGTAATGTCTGCAATGTGATTCAACCCACTGCTAACTACTTCAAGAGAGTCTTCAGTCAATTATAATACCATTGTAATGTCTCAACTGTGATTCAACCCACTGGTAACTACTTCAAGAGAGTCTGCAGTCAGGTATTATACCATTGTAATGTCTGCAATGTGTTTCAACCTACTGCTAACTACTTCAAGAGAGTCTGCAGTCAGGTATATTATCATTGTTACGTCCGCAATTATACTTAGGGTTACCACTTTGACAGCCTGGTATCAGTTAAGTGTGTGAACAAGTGTAAATTTAGACATTCAATAAATATGTAATCTTGTTGGCATATTTATTACTCTGACACGTACGATGCTAATATAATAACAATGTTTGTTAGGAAGTAGACAGCTCGTACTTGCGTGTAACACATATGCCAGTCTGCCTAGCACGACAACATCGTAAACGAATTCATGTGTCATACAGACAAGGATTGTAAAGTAACCCGTTATCTAATATTATTCCTCGTTATATGATTTGCCACCAATACAAGTTTGTCGAAATGATGCTGCGGTATAATAATCACTATATATATATATATATATATATATATATATATATATATATATATATATATATATATATAAATTTATACCTGTGTGTGTGGTTGTATGTTAGGTGTTGCTGTTCGGGATAATCTGAGAACGTTTGAATTAAGCCTTTGACAAAATTCGCTGACCGTTACCGCACACACTTAAACATTGTCTCATTCGTCGTTTGTTGACACCGAATTGTAGAGAGTAATTCTGCGTTTTTTTTTTTTTTCACTCAAGTTCAATACGTACAGAAATAAGATCAAACGTAATCTTTTTCTCTTTATTTCATGCAGTTGTTTGAGTGATACGTATGAATCGGTTTATATGTGGTCTGGAAAAATAATTTAATTGAGTATGCGCCAACAAAAGCGCAGCGGCCGGCTCACCGGACATTTACCGTCGTCTGCTACTGGATTAGCCAAGCTCAGCGTTGCAGTTCAAAATTACTCCGGAATATATTATAGGAGTTAAGCTTTTTCGCACAGAATGTTATGAGTTTTGGAACCAACATAATTGCCTCTTGCACACATAAAGTGTTTGAAATTACGGTTTTTGAAAACAAGTGCCTCATGATCTAACTTTTTATGTACGAAATGTTACATTTTATAATTGCAGACCTTTGTACATAAAGTTTACTTCACAACGGATCAAAATTTTATTTTACTTTCACTTTATAGATTCATCATAACTGGTGTACGTTTATAGAAGGAAATTTCTTATAATAACTTGAATAATGTGTTTGCTGGTGGCAGTTTTGTGTTTAGAATTATATTATACTAGCATTCCCCGCGGCTTTGCTCACGAGTATTATTCGTAACTGATAATATTTACTTTAATTTAAAAACCTCTTTGTACACAAGATTGGTACTTCAGTTATCAAGTGTTAGAATGTCCAAGCGGCTAGTTGAACTATTTCTACAGCAGGACAAGTAGCTATATCTGTCCACGCGAAAAGCAGTCTTAAGTTTGTCCCTGCCACTAACAGCGACTACTACTGGGCCTTATTTATAGTCCTGCCTATTTGACGTTATGGTGTAATTACAGACACCAAAGGTAAAAGGTTAATCGAATGAGAAACATATGTTTACCCTGTACACAACCGTTGGTGACGGTGCCCTCAATTATATATTTTCAAAATATTCACTTTAAGTTTCTTGACATTACAACGTTTCAAAGGGTTAAGGTTTCGCAGAAACGTATTTGGTGCCCCAAACCTGAGATTAGTAAGATGATATATCGTCAGTTTACTGCCAAAAAAGACAAAGTCAAAATGAAAAAAAAATTATAAAAATGCTAGGAATATGTATAAGTTGTTCACGAACAATTGCCCAAGTTTAAAGTCTATTCGTCGTTTCGTACTGTTGTGTCACTGTATAGTAACATACCAAAATTTTGTTAATATCTACAATTTAATACTGTTTTTAAACGAAATAGTATATATGACTTTATCACTTTTGGTAGTATACCGACGATATGTCAGCTGATTTTGTAGAGGAACCTAAGTGGAAAGCGAACTGCAATTTTACCCCTTGTAAAGACTACATGTAAATTGCACTAATTCGATCTGCCTTGTAGTTTTTGTGTGTCAAAATTGAACGTTCGCACGCAGCTTTTAAAGGAATTCGAGCCCAGAACCTCCCGGAATTCAGGCCTGAGTAACAAACAACTGCGTCACGTAACGTCGAAATAATTCATGAAAATAAAATTTATTTAAAAAAATAAAATAAAATATCTCTGTCCTGGGCTCATAGAGGTTGTACAACACCACGTCTCGATAGGTTACTGTAGAGTGAAACTCCTAGGTTGTTTCTCGCTGCTCGTTCCTGCTTTTCGGATCGTATGGCCTTGATTATTGACCAACTAAGATTTTGTCTAATAATCACGTTTCTTATTAAGGAAAAATAATACATACACATTTTTAAAATATTTACGTAAGCATCACTCTGACGCGAACAACACCTCAATATCGCTACTGGTTAGATAGATATCGTGGATTGGTGGAAAACAAATTATGTGCTTTTTCACCCTTTTGAGTGTCGAATTTCGATATATTTTAAATTTACGTCTTATACTTTTGTATAAGTATCCAATTTAAGTGTATATCATATCGCTAGCCCGTTCAGTCGAATCAAAATAGATCATTCACTACAAAAAACACATATTGCCCCTACACAGTATTGAGAAATCGAATTTCGAAAAATCTGAAAACCGTTTTGCGATAATTTCTGTAATCATCATCCTGAAGCAAAAATTAATTTTATATCTCGATGGGTTCAATCGATATCAAGGATTTATCTAAAACACGTTCAAGGTCTTTTCACCACTTAAGAGAGTACATTTCGAAAAACCCTTGATTCACGTTTTAGAATACTTTATTGGTATCTCGTGGACGTAAAAAACACAACATTAGCCCGCTGGGTTCAAGATATATCGACGATTAATTGAAAACGCTTTTCACCACTTTTCACCACTTTCACGCCCTTAGGGGGTAATTTCGAAAATTCCCGAAATTACTTTTTAGGTATTTGAGTAAGCATCAATCCTAAACAAAAATCACGTCTCTATATAAAAAAACTATGGGATCGATATATATCGAATGTGAGTCGAAAACTCATATTACCCCTTTTTTTAACCAGCTTAGGGCCGAATTCGGAAAAATATAATTTAAATGGTACTTGGGATATTTACAAAAGCACCAATTTAAAGCAAAGAGTACTTCGATATACTGATTGATTCGATAGATATGGAAGGATAATCGAAAACACATTTTACGTATTTTCGCCCCTTAAATAGAGAATTCGAGAAGATTTTGAGTCCTGTCATAGACATTTGTAAAAGTAACCAATTAAAGTTAAAATCACGACGATAGCCAATTATGTTTAAAAGATAAAGACGATTCATTAAAAACACATTTTGCCCCTTTTTACTGCCTGGGGGTCGAATTTCAAAAAATCTAAAACTACATTTTGGGTATTTACGTAAGCAATGTTTTGAAGTGAATATCAACTCTCTATCCCGAAGGGTTCGATGGATATCGATAGTTGATTGGAAACACATTTAAGGTCTTTTCAGCACCTTAAAAGTTGAACTTCGAAAAATCCTTGAATTGGCTAACATGCATTTTTACGAGTGTCCTATTAAAGTAAAAATCACCATGATTGGCCGTCGGGTTCGAGCTCTATCGACGTTTCTTCGGAAACACATTTCACTCCTTTTCACCCCTTAGATATCGAATTTCGAAAAATCCCTTCTTAGTGCTTGCCTACTACCTAAGGGAACCCCCACAAAAAATTTCACGATTCTAGGTCCAGTGGTTTGGGCTGCAGTTTGATATGTCAGTCACTCAATCAGTCAGCTTTAATTTTTATATATAGAGATTGTTGAGACACATATACCTTTTTAAATGTTCAATTTTTATCGGCAATACTAGGTATCTGCGGCCTTTATATTGTCAAACTTAAGTAAGTTGAATAATGTACTCGATTATTTAAGAAGTATGGTATGGTACGATGTCGAGTCGACGACTGGAATACTTAACCGTTAATAACATTTGAGCTACTCTTCATAATTTGACTAGATTTGTTTGCTAGTTAGATATTATATCATCGGACGTTTATTTATGTATTACTATTCGGTGGTGTGCTTTAATTTCGAGTAAGAAATTAATAACTGTTTGTTTTAAGAAAAATAAGGGCACGAAACCACAAAATCTACAGATATTGAAAACTGTAATTGTTGTAATTTTTAATGTGATAATGTAATCAATAATCGAATTTGAAAAATACCCGCGTTTTCATATGAAAATAATTTTGACAGCAGTAGACTTCTCGCGCAGAGATAAAACGCTTACATTACTAGTACATGCATTTCGCAAACGTTTACGTAGATATTAAATTTTCGCTAAAGATAATTACTGTGCGAAATTAGTCGAAATGTTATTTGTAAGAGCATTACGGTAACGACGGGAGTAAATTCGAAGGACGACTCACCGATGTTGAGTTTTACTTGTAACGAAAAATAAAATTGCTCAGCCTGAAAATGCTCGAAGTAAATATTTCTTCTTGACGTTTATCAATAATATTTCTGTATTGTTCTTCGGATACCTAGAGAGAATGCAGATAGAGAGAGGAAGCAGTGAATTTGTTAAAGAGGTAATGTTTTATGTAGACGTAACATGCAGGTATTCGAAATAACTAAGGCTGACAAACCCAATTTATTATGTATATGCTGAAAATAATCGCTATGTAATTTGTTCCAGGATGGCATATCTTTAGTTATGACGACATTGTTGTAATGTAAAACCATGTATCATCTGTTAATCATCAGCACATCCTAACCAATGACACAAAGCATGTAAACTGTAGCATTACGCACAGTATTCTAATTTATTGTTTGGCGTTATTATAACAGTGAATTCACACGCATTGTGTACATTTCAAGTTTGTCGTTACAAAAAAAGTGTTTGTTAATTATTATTTAACATTTTAAACAAATAACACAGTATGACAGCCTCACAGAAAACATTCTTCTGATTCTCAAAGTGGGACAATCGTTATTCACACATATGACATTCTTGTAACTTACTAATCTTCCATACACTAGTGTAATGAGATGTGGCAGTATTGTAGGTGGGATTATGTATTACTGTTTGAGTGTAAACTTACGAATCTTCCACACACTAGTGTAGCTTACTGAGATGTGGCAGCATTGTAAGTGGTGATGTTATGTATTATTTTGACAAGTAAACCGAATAAAAATACATTCACTTCACATTTATTAGTGTGAGATGTCTCCATAGTGTAATTTACAAACAAGAAATACACATACGGAATACATGGTACTTGGAGAAAACAATATGTTTAACGTTTTGAATACCGGAAAAAACTAACAAAAATAAAACAAAAAATAAATCTAGTAGAAGTAAAAGAGAAATGGTGCCTCCGTGTTGCGTAAAGTGCAAGTTACAATGTAGCAAAAATATGTGTGACGATTAAAAGTAAACTGCTATTTTCTTCATATTGGCACTTGGACATTGTTGACAAAGATATATCGCGAGATCTGTTAGGATTTTTAGCCGTAATACCGCTAACTTCATATTGGTTTGCCAATCAAACGAAATAATAATGATGATAGTATTCATAATAATTAATTTTTCTTCGAACATAAACAGATGTTATTTGAGAATATCTTAGACATAAATGGCCGTCCTCTTATAACAGTCACTGGATAACAAAATAAAATTACTTGTGTTGTTGGAACCAGATCCAAGAAGGAAGTATAGAAAGTAGAAGACTGTAGATCTGAACATAATGGATAGCATTAAACGTCGTATTGAATCCAGATGTACTGTGTGAAGTCATTACACACTTGTGCACATATCTCCGGGGCTTGTTAACGAAGGCCAATAAAGTGCAGTTTTTGCAAGGCCGACATAGTCAATTGCACGGCGCAATAGCAAATGTATTCAATTTAATAGAGAGCTCACACAGATATTTAAATATTTTTGTACCAAAGAAAAACCAGTGTGTAATACTCTCTGTTCTTCATAATGCTCACGTCACTAGAAAAGTGCGTTTACAATATCAGTACAATCTTCATATACTTGACAAGGGTTTTTAAGGAGAACAGGAAGAATACGTGGAAGTAAACCACATATTTGTAAGTAACACTTTCATGTTCATGAAGAAAAGTAATGCAACTGCTTAAGAGGACGTTTCAGTTTTTTACATAATTGAATAAAAATTTTAAAAAACATTATTTTTAATTTTACAATTTTACAGATAACGCATTTAATTGTTTTATATGAGACGAGGTTAATAGTCCGCGTTGAATAAAAGAGTTTGTAAAATTAAACTGCAGTATCTGTGACAAGCAAAAATCTAAACCCAAACAAGAGGCCAACAAAATTGTTTACTTTAACAACTGTGTTGGGCAGCAGTAAAATTGCCAAGCTTTCCTGCTAGTTGCATATTGTGCATTAGATGGGAAATAACGCTTAAAACATATGAAAATCTTATTAAAAGACATCGACAGTATTCAGTACTTTCACTAATAGATTGACCGGTTAAGCGTATTTTCATAAGTAGATCTATGTATTCATCTGAATCATTTGCCGCAGCCTTTCCTTCTGCAAGAAAAACTGAAGAGCCATTCCTTGCCGACCAACTTATGACATCAGAGGTCTTGCTAGTGTCGTACGTCCACTGTATTGCGAATTTCAACACTTAAAGTTCTGAAAGATGAAAAAGTCTATATCAGTTTAGTATATGAGGGTTTCAAAGTGGCCACTATTACAAATAATAAAATAATATGAACTTTGTTAACTGTAGTATCCAGTTAATTAGTGTGTTTATATTAGGCCACGAACTGCAGAAAGGAATATAGAAGATGTTATGGATTTATTTTAGATGATATCTAAGTATTTATACAACACAGAGCTATATGTGTGACAGTTGACTAGTTAAATTATCTTTGACTAAGCTGAATGGGGTGAGAATAGCAAGAAGAAATGTTTATGTCGATAGTACTCTTACAAAATGTATGAAGATCAGCAACAATGACACAATGTGTACTCACATAAAAAACTAATAATACTCTTGTTTTCTAGCAAGATTGACAAATATGTCTGTACAATGTTCATTTCTATTATTTTTTGTAACATTGGGGACGGTTGTAAAAGTATCCACAGTATATTTTTTAAAACTTGTGACGGTGTATTTCAAATTAATATTTAAAATGTTAAGAATTTCTTTAAAATTTTGTTTCATAACTGTCACAAAACCGTATTTCAGTTAAAATTGTTCAATTTTTTTTATTATTTGTAGTTTTTCAGTTATGACATTGCTGTAGTCAACGAGATATATAGTTAATATTTCAGCATTGCACATGCCTATGCAGACACAAGAACATGGCAGTGCTTTTATTTACGTGTAGTGAAAAAAGCCAAACTATCTGGAAATATATATAAAGCTGAACTCATCCTGAACCACCTACACATCATGCGTACCATTCAGAACGACGGATTGCAAACCGATGAGTTTATATTCATAGTTTTCAAATATCATAATTTAAATGTTGGATGTGTTAAAGTATTTCGAATAAAATTATCACACCCAAATGTTCCTGCTAACTGAAGTTGGCTCAGTCAGAAATCGAAATTTCTTGTTCGTTAATGATTTGTAACAAGTAAATTAGAACAAAACTAAATATACTTTACGGACTACACAAATACAGTACTTCGTTGCATGACATACTTAGATATCTGCCACAATGATCAGTTAATATGAATGCTCTTTATATACAAAATGTACCAGGAAAGAATGGCTACAAACAGCAGCAAATTCTAGGCTAAAAGTACAGTGAAAACCGATATACATGAGTAGGCATTAATGACGTATCGATGACAACACATACGATAACAGAAAAATTCTCAAAATGACTATATTTTCCTGACCGTCAGGCCAAAGCTCTGCTGTGATTGGTTTGCCTTCTCCTGACTTATTCCTTAATTGAGCGAGCACCAGTTTAGATTGCTGTAGCCAGACAAGAACGAGGCCTTTACTGACTGACAGCTCAACCTTACATGATAAAAATACTTATATTTTATCTATGAATCATGTTACCATATTATAATGTAATCCATTACGTAATTCGTACGTTTTTATTTCAGTGATAATAAATTATATTTCATGCACCCGTATCTTATAATGTAATTTTCGTTTTGTATTCATACAAATACAAAAATTAAATGATTATAGTGTAGAGAAAATTAATTTTTGCTAGACTTCATTGCTAAAATCGTAAATTGCTTGGATTGCTTTGTATTATTTTAAAGACACATAAACAAAAAAAATCTAATAATGGAAAGTATATTTATCGTACTGACAGTAAATTGCATAAATATTTGAAGGTCCTGACCGAAAAAAAAAAAAAACTGTAGTCATTAATAGATCATGATATCCGCCGTATGTGTAAATGGTTGTTAGTTCCAACGATATAGTAAACATTTTGAGTGATTAAGAGTTGTCAAATACCCATACAATTCGCATATCCAGTATATATTTAATTAATTTAAAACAGGAGTCTATGCTAGTGGTAATACCAAAAATATACTCATTCTTTTTGTGTCTTGGAGTGGCTACTAACCATCTAAAAACAAATTACTTGACAAAAGACACATTAAATTATTATAATGTTGGCGCCATTGTACAAAGTAGTTCTATTCTTGACTAACATTTGTCACCATTAATACAGTATAATTCAAAACGTTTTACAAGTTCATTTACCATAAATTACACAAATTGTAGGCAAACATCGTAGCACTGATCTCTCTTACAGTATAAATTTACTGTAACATTTTATTGTAATTTAGTACACATTTAAAGTTTAAGGATAATTTAAAAATTATATATTTTTATAGAAAAATCGCAGGAACTATTAGAGAAAAAATGTTTCTTTACTGTCGAAGAAATTTATGTATTAAATTAGCAAAATTTACTAGTTTCCAGTAATTTTTACTTATGTATTTATTATATTATACCCAATTCGAAAGGTCACAAGCAGTATAAACTTCTTGTCTGAAATATTGTACATGGATTGAGATTCATTTGATGGTTTTTGTTACACTAAAAACAGTAAAACATTTAGTTATTCGTGTGCATAAAACAACCAGTATTTAAATTAAATTGTCAAACCCAAAAAGAATGTTGAACTTTCGCAATAATTAGTTGCTTGTTATAGTTTTCCTATATATTTTGCTAAATTAGAAGTTATTTTAAATACATTTTAACAAAAGTCAATAGAATTAAATTGACCTAGAAGTGTGACGTGTGATTCTCATTAAGACTGTAGCTTCGCAACTGCAACTGAAAGCGAGGATTCCTGCAGTCTGCAGAGAGGACGAGAGAAGGAGATCCAGCGGTCCTTCTACTTCAATTCCGTAGTGCATTGCAGTGTTTGATGTAGATCTGCAAGCAGTGCGGAAGTGAGGTGGAAGAGGCTTGTACTACGTCCGTGCTGGCAACATTGTCGACAAACAACACTTCACATCCCCATCTAGCTGGAGAGAAACTTGCTGCTTGCTCGGTACCTCCATGCTGACGCCAACATTGTCGACAAACAACACTTCACATCTCCATCCAGCTGGAGAGAAACTTGCTGCTTGCTCGGTACTTCCATGCTGACGTCAACATTGTCGATAAACAACACTTCACATCTCCATCCAGCTGGAGAGAAACTTGCTGCTTGCTCGGTACTTCAATGCTGACGTCAACATTGTCGATAAACAGCACTTCACATCTCCATCCAGCTAGAGAGAAACTTGCAGCTTGCTCGGTACCTCCATGCTGACGTCAACATTGTCGACAAACAACACTTCTAATCTCCATCTATCTGGACAGAAACTTGCAGCTTGCTCGGTACCTCCATGCTGAAGTCAACATTGTCGACAAACAACACTTCACATCTCCATCTAGCTGGAGAGAAACTTGCTGCTTGCTCGGTACCTCCATGCTGACGCCAACATTGTCGACAAACAACACTTCACATCTCCATCCAGCTGGAGAGAAACTTGCTGCTTGCTCGGTACTTCCATGCTGACGTCAACATTGTTGATAAACAACACTTCACATCTCCATCCAGCTAGAGAGAAACCTGCTGCTTGCTCGGTACCTCCATGCTGACGTCAACATTGTCGACAAACAACACTTCTAATCTCCATCTATCTGGACAG
>PNEQ01102982.1:10955-24663 GCA_003012365.1 Medauroidea extradentata
GCTTGCTCGGTACCTCCATGCTGACGTCAACATTGTCTACAAACAACACTTCACATCTCCATCTGTCCGTACAGATACTTGCAGCTTGCTCGGTACCTCCATGCTGACGTCAACATTGTCAACAAACAACTCTTCACATCTCCATCTATCTGGACAGAAACTTGCTGCTTGCTCGGTACCTCCATGCTGACGTCAACATTGTTGACAAACAACGCTTCACATCTCCATCTATCCGTACAGAAACTTGCTGCTTGCTCGGTACCTCCTTGCTGACGTCAACATTGTTGACAAACAACACTTCACATCTCCATCCAGTTAGAGAGAAACTTGCAGCTTGCTCGGTACCTCCATGCTGACGTCAACATTGTCTACAAACAACACTTCACATCTCCATCTATCTGGACAGAAACTTGCTGCTTGCTCGGTACCTCCATGCTGACGTCAACATTGTCGACAAACAACGCTTCACATCTCCATCAATCTGGTCAGAAACTTGCTGCTTGCTCGGTACCTCCATGCCGACGTCAACATTGTCGACAAACAACACTTCGCATCTCCATCCAGCTAGAGAGAAACTGGCTGCTTTCTTGCTCACTCCTTGCTGCTACCAACATTGTCTACAAAAATAAATTCACATCTTCACCAAGCTGGAGAGAGACTTGTGATTCCTCGCTTCTTTCTTTCAGTATATATCTCCCCCCTTCTATATTTATTTTATCATCTATTCATGACAGTTCTGAACTACTTCTACAAACTGCATTAACAGCTTCACTAGACAAAGTTTGAAATGGAACATTATACGAACTAAAATATTACAATAATTGCTAATATTTTACTTGAAAATTATTCTGTTGACATAAGCTGAAAGATAAGTTTGCTTATAATAATGTTTTTATTTAACATGACTTGAAATAAAAATAAAAAGTATTTGTTTAGAGCTGTCATCACAGAAAATATTTTTTAGCAAAAATTAACACCGACTTCTAAAAAATCTACTCTGAAAAATCATTCACTAAAAGTAAAAAATAATTAGGTTACTTTTAGACCAATTGGAATACAGTAATATATTAAGATAGTAATATACAATTATAGTTATTTTTGGAGTCGGTGCCAGCCAAGGTTAAGAAGCGTGTAACATAGTAGCGTAGGTATACATGTAAACTGCAACTAAGCATGTCTTAATGGACACAAAGACAGCAGCCGCGCGAGTGTAAACAGCACAGGGCACAGTGGCGGGCGTATACAGCGGTACTGGGAGTGAAACAATTTGAGTGAGCGACACGAGTGCGGACGGATGCGTCATGGTAGTCATAGTTTACTGTTGTGTCCGATATCTAACTTTTCGATGTGCCTGTATGCTATAAGTTTTCTTTAATTGTGTTGGATTGTGGTTTCTTGATGCTTTGAATTGCGTTTAGGTATTTAGATTTGTTTTACATGTATACGACATCTGTGTTAATTTGTCAATAGACTTTCGAGGTGTTGCTTTAAGTGCCTGTTTTTAATAATTTTTGTGAGAATATTTATTTAGATTTATTTGTTATTAAGGGGTCGATTTAGGCAGTTGTGTTCGTTTGTAAATTGGTTTAGTTAGGTTTTGCTACAATATTGAATTAACATCATTTTTAGTGTATTTTATCAATTGTAGGAACTTTTTAAAAGCTTGGCTGACACCGACTGCAAAAATAACATTAATTGTGTATTACTGTCCTAATAAATTGATTGTATTCTAAGTATCCCAAAAAGAACGTGCTTATTTTTAACTTTGGAGTGTATTTTATTTCAGAGTATTTGTTTAAAGTCGGTGTTATTTTTTGCTAACAATTTTGTATTTCTTTATTTTTTACGGAATTCCAGTGCCTACCTTCCACAATTGCGCTGGCTGTCGTTAAGGACTGCCGTTGTCTTTTCACAGTCCTTGACCATAGTTAGGTAACTACCTAGTATTGGATTGTCAATAGCCTAATATTATCTCTATCACTATACATTTCCTATTAGATTTTGAGCATTTTCCTGATGTATCTTCCAAATGCATGGTCCGATGCAAATGAAATTAAAATTCGTCCTCCTTGAAAATATTTCCTTTTCGCCAAAATAATAATTTTTCAAATAGGTTTGTAAAAGACCGAGTTTTGAGTTTACAAACATATACAATACAACAGAATTTATAGCAATGAATACATATATCATTGCTGCTATTAGAATGCTTACTATATGTACCACATGTAATAAAATCATTGGTCAATTGGCTATTGTTATGCCGAAACATTTAAATTTTTGACTTTGTATGTGTTTCGTTTGGCATGCCCTCTGACGTTTTCGAATTTGCCTCATGCAATAGTTTTCATTGTTTTCTTGGACGAAAATATAAATAGTCATTTGTTGCCAACCTCTGCATCGTGAAACCGGATCAGACTCTTTATAATTACGCTCTCACCAACACAAGCAACAGTGTTAAGACAAGAATGTCCAGATCTGGGCTCTATAGTTCGTTCAGAATATACGGTAAGTGAATTTACTATGAACGACACACTGGCCGATCTGCACCAGCAGTTGCTTCTCTCTTCGCCCTAGAACGCCCCACTAAGGCCTCTGGTATGTTGTTGTTCTTGGTTGATGTTGGCAACAGTTGAAGGACGGGTTACTGTAATGAATTCGCTCTCGATTAATAAGGCTTTGTTTCGCTAAAATATTACTCGGTCATTATCTTTCAAATATAGTAGCATTCTGTCAGCAAAGCAGTCCATTGAAATAAATTATTAAGACAGTTTAGTTCTAGGTGAAGTAAGAATCATCACATACACCTCAGGTTCTGTAAAATCTGACATAGTGTGACAAACAATTAGGCTTGTATTTGTTTCTATTAGATCATCGAACAGGTAAGATACCAGTATCATCTGGTATTTTCTCAGGAACCAATTCTTCTTGTTCCACTTATGGTCAAGGGCTTGTTCTTCATTCCATTTTTGTTACCAGTATCCATTATAGATTATTTGTTTTTATGGTTTGGAAAGTTGCGTCTGGAAGCCAAGTGATGCAAAGATAGTATTTTCTCTTTAACATCTGAAAGTTTTACGCAATCATAGTCAAGATTGGCTTCTAGTAATTCTATCTATTCTACCAATGACTTCAATATGCTTTGTCGATTTGGTCGTATAATGAGTACTACCCCTGGAGACGATAGCCATGTGGGTTTGAAGTGTCACTTACAGATCGTCCAGGGTGACAGATAATATATTCACGTAATGTAGAGCTAGTCGCAGAACATATAAGAGAGTGAATATGCTGCAGGGCATCTGGAAGAACAATCAGTTCTCTCCAATCATTTTGACTTGAGAGCCAACATTACAGACTTCCACATTATGCCACTGTAACTTTCAAACGGATCGTTGCCTTGGGGACTATAGCCAGAAGTATGACTGGTAGCAATTCCCTTGGAGTGTAGAACATATTTTAAATCATAAGACATGAATGACGAGCCTTGGTCAAAAGTATGTGTGCAGGTAAACAAAAAAACAGTGAACCGTTGCCCTAGGAACTTGATTATAGTTGACGGTGAAGAATCGGAGCATGGAAAGGTAAATAGAAATCGGAAGTACTCATCGGCAATTGTCAGGAGATATCGTTTTTTTTTTTTTTTTGGAATTAGACCATTAAAATCATTGCTGAGTCTTTCAAAAAATTTTCTTACCTGATAAGTTTGCTTTGGTTCTCTTTGTAGAATCTAGGCTTTATTTATGCGCAGACTGGAAAGGATGAAGTCTTTTCACGTACATCCTCAACAGAGAATGGTAAGTTTCGACACCTTGCGAAATGAGCTATATATGTCGCACCAGGATGTCAGAGAGCACTTTGAAGTTCAAGAAAAGAATCACTGCCAGATGTAGAACCACAAATTCTGGAAAGTGCATCTACAACAGTGTTATGTTTGTCCAGTCTATAGAAAATTTCGTAACTGAAGCATTCGCCTCCTCATGATCTTGTCATATTTTATTTTACTTGCATAACGGCCGTGAAACATGATCGATACAGACTTATCGTCTGTAATTAGTTAAAAATTATGACCAAGTTAGCGCTGAAACATTTTCCACTTTTAGTATAAATTTTTTCCAACAGTCTTCATATTCAAGTTTGCAATTTACCCATTTAAAATCACAATTCGGTAAATATTGACTCATTGCACAACCATATAAATTATTAGCATCTAAATATTCTAAATTAGTTTTTCATATATTTATTATTTGCATAACGTTTACAACATTGTGAAATTCCACCTCTAATTAATTTTTCAATCATTAATATTTTATTATAATCGTCCAATAAATCTAATTCATTTTTTGTATGTTTTAACATCGCATCCCAGACTAATCCTGGTGCTGTACAAATACCAAGCAGGATACAATTTATATGTTTTTATACAAACATCTCCAAAATTATATATATCAGCAAATATAAGTACATCGGATTTATTGTATAAATCTGTATATTCGCCAAGATTTTTAATATTGAATGTGTTCCAAACATTTTGAGCAGATTTGTAATCTTCACCAGAAATATCTCTTTTATTTATATTGTTTTAAAAGTTATCTTTAGATAGTAATTCTGTTTCATTAAACTTTTCAATAGAATCTATATAATCATAAGGATAAACACCCTTTTAGTAACTAAATTCATTTGTTCTTCCAAAAAATATTTTGAATTTTCTCTAAATGGTTCTTATGTAAGATTATTTGAAAGTGAATCTAAACTGGAAGCCATAAATCTAAATGTATCAATAAATCTATATTTTACTTCTTATTCTACATGTTTTGTAAAAGAAATATATTTATCTTCATTGTTTGGAATTAAATCGATTCTGTTATAATTTTCAAATATTCCAAAGTTTTAATGATCTATTACAGCATCAATTACTGGTTCTTCTTCCTCATTAATAGTAAGTAAAGGTTTTTAACTAATACGACAATGTCGTGCTGCTAAATATCTATTTCTTTCTTCATCAGTTAGTGGTTTCATTGGAACAACTTTTTTTGTATATTTCTTAAATTTTCTAAGATTCTTTCATTAACATTTGACAAAAACTCTTGATGCATTTTTCCTTTATAACATTCTGGTGGTTAAAAATTTTTATTTTCATACTTAATATAGTAACAAATATATTTTTTGGTTCGTGTTTTTGATGACAATTTGTATATGATATTTCAGGATTTAATTAAGAATTATCAATTTTATTTAATGCACATTCGAAATCACCACAAATAGTAAAATGTTATTTCAAAGAATGTTTACACCGTGTTTATTTAATTTTTATTCAGTATAGAAATGTTATAAACATATATCACAAAAACGTTTTTTACGATGTTTTTTTGCAAACTTGTGATCCAATAAGGCGAGAAAATTTTTTTTTCTAACAACAGTGATCATTATTTTCATTCTTAATATATAAAACATTAATGAGTTTATCAGTATTATTTTTCGTAACAGTTGATGGGTAAAATATATATTCTGTTTCTTATTTAACTGTTTTCATTATTAGTTTCTACTTCATTATTATTAGTTTCTGCTTCATTATCAATCATCTAATTAAGGAACATTTCTTCTTCATCTTCTTCATCCATTTCATTTACATGTTGATTTTTAACATTAACTTACATTTCTTCATGTCCATCAACAGTAATTGAAATTCCATTTTTTTTAAATTTTTTTTTAATATATTAATTGGAAATTCTGAACCCTGCAATGCATTATTAAACTCATATTCGAACCCGAAATAATGTTATACTCTTTGTGGATGGATTTTTATAGGATGCAAGGCTGATAAAATATACCATAAGAAATATTTTTGACAATTATTTTAAACGTTAATAACAGCCTGTTTTTCTTTAAATTTTTTTGTGGTAAATCAACATAAGAAGCACCTTTTAATGGAGTGTATTTATTTAATCTTAACTCTACACTATGTATTGCATTCAGCACCCACTTGGATATTTTTGCTTCAATTTCAAACATTTATCTAAATAATTTTTGAAATACTATTTTCAAAATATTCTTCTAAATCAGTTGTTTATAAAATTATTTTATTTTTAGTTTTAAACAATGCATCGTAAATTCTAAATCAAATAATTCACCTCTTTTATACTGAGCAGAAAAACATATATTTACTTTTAAATTATTTTTCTCAAATTGTTCTTTTATTTTATTTCTTACCATTTGTTTTATACCATTAAGAAATATTTATGTATCTATAACTTCATATATACAATTAATAGAACAAGTTTTCAATCGTTCTTCAAATGATTCTTCTAATTCATGTAATTCATATTCAGCCAATTCATCTATACATTTATAGAACAAGTTTTCAATCGTCCTTCAAATGATTCTTCTAATTCATGTAATTCATAATCAGCAAATTCATTAATTATAATTTTTTATCTGTTGCTTCTAAATGTTTTCTTACATCTCTCATGATTTTTTTTACATAATTTATCATATTCTTTTCCACAAATTTCACATTTAACCGTAACTTTTTCACATTTAGGTTTTGGTTCATATTTAGGTTCATTTTTTGGTTTAATTTTTTTAACTAATGCAGGAAGTCCTTTATGTATTCTACTTTATTCATGGCTTTCTAAACTCTTTAATTTATACTCAGCATTACACGTTCTACAAATAACTTTTATATTATTTTTATGTTTTTTTAGTAAGTTGCTAAATTATTTTCTTCTCGAGAAGGTTTATAATAAGTTTGACAAACATTACACTTAACTTGTGTTTTACGAACATTTCTACTTACCCGTTTAAAAATACAATTTTGAAAATTAAATTCCTCCAGGTATTTTTAGAAGAAATATTTCTATGACTTCGTATTGGTTTCGGCTTGCTTTTTATAGATATCATTTATAACAAATAATTTTTTTTTAAGTTTTTAAAAAATAAAAAATTAAAAAAAATAAAGTCTGCAGTTCAGTTTTCATATATTATTTTATTTCGTTTTTCATATTTTCTAATTTCTACTTTTCTGTTTTCATTTTGTATATTTTATATTTTATAAATTTTTAATACATTTTCTTACTTATAAATACAAACTAAAAAACTCAAGACAAATAAAATGGAATCAACGTTGAATGTATTAAATGAAAAAAAAATTTACTTGAATTTCTGAACTTGTAGTAAACAAACCATATTTAATTAGAAAAGCAAAAATAATAGACATAAAATTTGGTTCTCGAGTGTTATTAGGAATAGAACATTTAAAATGGTTTTTATAAGATAGATATGTTAAAAATTTTAATAATAAATTTTACAAGATGTTAACAATGGGTCTATAAATATTAAGTATGATGGAATGAAACAAATTAAGTGTGGAAAGAAATTTAATTTGATTAGATTTGAAGAAAAAGTTAATATATATGATTAATTAATTTTACTTATTTTAACAATTTTTTTTATTTTAAATTATTTACAATCATTTGCATTCCTTGAATTTTAACAACACGTTTTATCTTCTTGTACATTGATTTTGTGAACATTTCTTGATAAGGAATTGTGAACAAATTGCCGTAATATTTCGATAATCTTTTTTGGGGGAATAACTTTTAGGTGTCATTTTTTAGCACGAAAAAGGGGTTTGGTCTCGAACGAACATACATACTCTACTTATATACAACTGTCTACTGCGCAAATGCACGCTTCAAACACCAACCACTAACATCAACAACCGCCTACTGTGTCAGAGGCCTTACTCGTAAAAAACCATCCGCCTAACCATAGCACAAGGGTAGCAGTCCCTTAAAATTTATTTGAAAGTATGGTTATATAGTTTATAAACAACCCCTAAAGTCAGAATAAGACAAGATATTTCGCAAAGTTTGAATGTAACAAAGGGATATAAAGTGTAACTTTTCTTACTTTTCGCGACAACACTTGAGATATCAGAGGTCGTACCGTGAATTAATTCAGTGAAGGCATGCTGAAATAAATGCTGGAGAAAGGAGGACGAGTTAGCAGGGAGTGTAACATGTGTGCCTCGCTAGAGGGCAGCAATAAAGCGACGCTGCAGCCAGTAATGGCGCTATAAACAAGCGGGTTATGTGCGGGGTTGGGTAGAGGAGGTAGCAGTTCCGGCCAGATATTGGCCCAGTCGGTGTTTATGGCCGCACCGGAAACGACACTTTCCTGCTATCCTTTCATCGACACAGGCCGCCTCGCTCATCGCAGCCCAACAACACTGATATAACCACTCGCGCGCCGGGCCGAACACAACTGAGGCAGCGTCGACCAGAGTAGAGCACAGTGCTTATCACAGGAAAGGATACTGCTGACCAGAGTAAAGCGAAGTTCTCACCAGCGTATAGTCCAAGCAATGTTAAGTTTTACCTCGGAAAAAAAATCTGGGTGTTTTGAAAATTTACAGAGGAACACAGTTTGGCATCCTGAACAGCATAATAAATATGCAATCTCGACATGCCTCCGCTTGCTTCGCCATCTTGGAATAGTGGCGGTCGAAATCCGGTTTTTCACAATAATTCATTACCAGTCTACTTTACATAAAAAGCTCGTTATTACAAAAATGGTTGAGCATCAAATTCTCTACGATATTTGTATTAAATGTTTTTTTTGTGAAGTAAATATATTTTTAGTTAATCTCTCTTTCATTGCAGCATATTTGTCAAAATTTACAAATACTCGCTTATTTAGGCAATACTATATTCATTGTCGAGTATTTATTAAATCATTTCCACTATTAAATTAATTTCCACATCACCATGATGTGGAGAAATCGGCGCGTTTTTTATTGTGGTTTCCCCAAGATGCCTAATCCGCTTTATTGATTTCTATTCTCGCCTAAGTTTGGATTTTATGGTTAGAACATTTGATTCACCATCTAATTTCGTGGTTCTTGACCAAGTGTCTTTGTCTTCTTCTATACCATCTCCTTCATAATATTCTAAATTACGTCCGTATGCTGACAAGTTGTTTATGCCAGTTTCGATTTCTCCCTCTTCCTCAGAGTCACTCAAAATCTCAGAAACGTTCCAGAACTAGTGTCCGCTGCAATACACGCAAATGACAGAACACTGTAAACCCGCCTGTCTGCAGCCGCATCGCGTGCCACAGTCTGTTTAGCACTTACAAGAAAGGCACGGAGAACCTCAGGAACAGGGTCACTAGTTGTTCTGATTGGTGTTTGGCCCATCTTACTTCTCTTCCAATCCCATTCTTCAGGATTTTTGTGAACTCCGTACCATGTATGTTCGAAGTGAATGTTGTTGTGCTGCTGATTATGTAAGTGGCAGTGAAGCTAGATTCAATCTACTTTTAAAAATGTATCTCGAGAAATGATGGTATCACAGAAAATTTTTTTTGGTCATCCTATAGTGCAGTTAAGAATTCTTATCCTGCTGCATCGATGGCGTCTGTACCTACTCCTTCTTCGTTGAATAACTATACAGTTTGAGTCAATTGTTCAGAGCTTTCAAGTGTTTTCAATAATTTTTTCTTTCCTTGGCCGAAAATTGCAGATATGTCACAACCGTTGAAAGCGTACACAAACAATATGTTATCAGCCCCTGTTGGATTTGCTTAAAAACCTCGCGGAGAGTGAATTTGTAATGTAACTTTCCCTTCGCCAATTTTTTTTAATATACATTTGGGTGATATTTTGCTATGGGTACTAACTTAACAAGAAGATATATTTCCTCGCTCACATTGAAAACAGTATTAAATGATGAAGCCACATTTATCGCTGTCCTTACGATCAGCGTGTCAGCATCTTATGTTGCGTGATGAACAACAAAATTTGATATTTGAAATATACTTTTGAGCAAGGAAGTGAGGCGACTTCTGTGTTTTCCATTCGCTAGAATTCTTGGGTGTGTGAATGTCGTGTTCACTGATTCTTCGAAAAAATAAATCAGCGGAAGATTTCTTGTTTGCTTGGAAAAGTCGTTCAGCACTCTTAGCGCTTGTGTTTGTTGCATCAGTCGGATATCCATTTAATACAATAATGGCATTCAAATCGTAATATCTTTCCTCATATTCTATGCGTTTTGTGCAAACATCCGAGAAGGATTCGTGGCGATGCCATTGGACACTTTATAGCAGGAATGCGCCGTTTATAACATGAATGCTGCTTCCATATTGTCGAAAACATAGTAGAGAGAATATGTTGTGACATATCACTGTCTCTTTCATGCCACAGATTTTTCTTTAAATATTTTCTTTGCCAACACCCCGGCCTAATATGGTTTTACTGTAACATATTTTATTTTAACTGGAATTTATTATGTTCGGCTTAAATTGTCACTTTGTTTTGAGCCCCAAATTGGGCGCCAAATTATTAATACCCGTGAAGAGGTCCATGCACTACATGTCCATTCAAGCTACAGCTTTTCTTAGAACTTAAAAAAAAAAAAAAACAGTATACACACACTGTTTCCTGTCTAAGAGAAAATAATAGTGGAGTAAAACGCTTGGCTGGTTGACAATTTTGATGCATGAAGTGAATTATCAAAACAAAATGATAATTTACACCGAACATACTAAATTCCAGTCAAAATAAAATATGTTACAGTAAAACCATATCAGGCCAGGGTGTCTGGCAAATAAAATCATTTATAAATAAAATCTGGGGCATGAAAGAGGCGGTGAGATGTCATAATGTTTTTCTCTGAATCCCATCCTCAGTGAAAAGCGACAAGGAAAATAAGGAAAATTCAAATTGACGGTACTGCCACAACTCTTCATCTGACTTTTTGCAATGCACATTCTAGGAAAATTCAACAGTGGATGGATAGCGACTGCAACATCTGATATTTTTACACTGCTATTGGCAACTCAACAGGGAATGGCACTATCGTTATGTTTAAATTTAACGAGTCGAAGTCCCTACCAATTATGTTCATGATCCCAGTTGTGCCAACTTCCTGAGACAAGTAATAATTTATGTTATCATTATTATCATCTCCTACCACTCCAGTGCTGATAGACATATAAAGAGTTTCGGGAAATGGATGGTGTTGAGTTAACGAGCTGGACAGTTTCTCGAGATCTTCATTTTTATGTATGCAGCATGCATGTCTGATGTCGACGTGCTGTTCTGTTGATTCCAGCGATATTCCACAAAATCTTTCAATCTCATCGCACAAATTATGCAGAAAAACCATCCCTAGTGTCCACTTTGTCAGGACGCTATATTATATCTCACATTAATGAGTAACTCTACCAACACATTTCATGGTCGTCATCAAAGTTTGTTCAATTAGCTTGTCAGACAATATTCCTGAACAAAACTTTTCAGTGCGCCTTATGGGGAAAATCCATTTATTGTAAAGCATTTGTATTCTTCAGGATCCGTTTGTTTCTTCCAAATTTAGCATATCCTGACAAATACAAATGACAAGACTTTGCATAGAAATAATGACCACTTGCATGAAAATGTTGGCAGAATTTTTTGACAGTATCGAGTTGAAGTTTTCAGTTACCCATTCGTTCTGCTTGATTGAACTGATTCATCCAAGTCACCATTATGAAATACTGTAACCATAATTTTGCAGTGGGTCCATTAGTTTCTAGTTTCTGAAGTTAGTTCTTTAATTCTCTGCGACAATTTTGTAGAAATTTTAATATTCTGTTGTTAGAACTACAGTCTTACCTAGGTCTTTCTGAATATGTTATATTGCAAGGTGATCCTCTTCAATAAAATCAATCGGCTGCAAGATAATATTTGCCAAAGCAAGGTGGGACGGAATATTAGCTCTAACTGCGCGAGCACAAGCGTTTCCTGTAAGCAATTTCTCCACAGAGTTTTGGGTATAGATTGCCTCAAGAAGATCCTTTCTTCCACTTCTAGCCATAATATAACCTTTACATTCCATAAAAGACATCAATAAATGAAATGATCCAAGTCTTGCAACATTGCTTAAGCCTTCCTGATCGCAGATGTAAATAACACCCCAAACATTTATATAAAGTGGCTGATCGAACGATACAAAACATTTACTCAAATTAATGGATTCACGTTTTATTGACGCGGAAATGAGAGCATAAGAAGTGTGTCGTAGTCACTAGGTGGGGCATTGATGAATTGGAGATACGTGAACTTGAAAAATGCTCGCGAGCTGTTGCTTATTCCATAAAGCCATTCCATCCAGGTATTGATGGAGACTTTTCTCATTTTCCATCGAGCCTAAGTAAATCTGAAGTTGAAGGTACAATTACAGTTGATAAAAGTATTATGTCTTCTAAGTTTGCTACTTTTACAACTTTCAGTCCTGAATGTTTTTTCAAAAGACATCAAAGAAATGGATTCATACCTACCTACAAATTTCACTGATAGCATTCTGGGAAGAAGTTCAATATACTGATCTAGAATAATAGTATATTTATGAGTGAGACATTACCTCCATTGCATGAAATGTGCCTAACCCATCTAAAGTATTAATATTAAAATCAGCATGGTCATATACGAATTGTGAAAATGCATTCGGTTATATCATGATGCCTGGGTGCATGATCGTCAAAACTTGAAAAAGAACAGTTTCACTGCATGATGCAGAAAATTCTTATGACGAGTTGATGATCCGAACTTCTTGTACAACAATGTGGCCACTCCAATTTGTAATGGTGACCAAAATAACCGAGGTCGTATGGCAGAAACAATTTCATGAGCTAAAGCAGTGCATTTGGTTCCCCAATTCCCTGGAGTACATCTCTTATTCTTAATAGTAATCTCCTGAAAAATTTGCAAGGTTTCCATGATAGTTGCATTCACTTCTTGTAAGATGTCAGAAGGTGGGTACTGAAATGTTTCATACACCTGCGAACGTATATCTTCCATGACAATCGATGCTGCAGTTCGAACGATGCGTAATCATTCCTCTTTGGGATCTGATTTCTGGTTATTGTACCAAGGGCCAGTCAGCAATTTGTAACCCGTGTCCAAGAAACTGACTACCGGTGAGTTATTTCCTGTAACAGGGATGAAAATATCTTCCCCATAATTTTTACAATCTTGATTTCAATGTTATTACATCTGGACGATAGTCTCCTTCTATCTGATTCATTAATTCACTCAAAGAAAATTGAAAATCGTCTGTGTTCTGTTCAAGATAAATGTAAATATTTTCCATTGCATCTCTAACACTCATAGCTGATGGGCGTACTCTTTTTTATCTCCCACTGATGGTGGATTGTAAAAACTTTAACATAATGACCTGTAGTATTTATCATCGGCTGCAGCTAAATCAGAATTATGCTGATGCCGATGTTTTCCCACATTCATCTTTGCGAGTTTCAGCTAATTTGACAATATTATCTTTCACAGTCAATTTGTGTACCTCGTACACAACCTCACGGTCTGCCACACATGTTATTTTTCTTTTCCAAGAATTCTTATGTAATATTTTCGCAATACAAAAATCACTCGTTTTAAAATTTAAGACTGGAGTAGCTAACCGCAAGAGTGATGCTGAAGTAATCACATCGTTTTTTCGACGCAATGCACACACAATCAATTTTTAATTGTTGTAATGCCTTCCGCGTGCTTCATGAACAGTCACAGACTCGAGCTTCTTAAAAAACCTTTCGCTTTTGTTGTGTTCTGCTTTAATACTCGACTGTCTAAAAATATCTAGACCTTAATTTCACATTCCAAATGTTGCTATCTCTTAAGTCTTTTTGACATATGAAACATATCTTACCTGTAGCAGAC
>PNEQ01102982.1:24763-37000 GCA_003012365.1 Medauroidea extradentata
TTATTAACCTACCAACTTTTATGCCTTCATCATTAAAAAAAAAAAAAAAAAAAGCAAAATCGTAAGCTGTGACCCAGAAAACATTTCTGTTTTATTTATAATGAGACTGCCATTACTTGGTTGGGACATTATTGGTTATATTCCTGGGATACACCTCAAAGTAAGTGGTGTATATGGCTTTAATGATTACTTATATTATGTTTAAACGTCGTAAACATGTTCAGTACGTAAATGAAGAAAAACGCGATGAATTAGACGTAATAGTTCCTAGTTGATTGTACAAGTAACCTGAAAGCCTCTATTCTGGTGTTTCATTTAAGAACGTCTATGCAGCTATTAAAACTCATAATAAAGGTGATTGCTGCCAAGAAGCATACACTACATATACTTGTTTCTAGCAGTGATGTGATGCTCAGTTGTCGTACCTGCAAGATGGAGATCCAGGAAGTGCACAGAGGCGTGCATCAGTAGTTTGTATAGGAATTCCCCAGCGAAGTGGCAGGTAACTGGATGTGTTGGTAGATCACTATCACTGAAGCTGTGATACTCGACTGTCTGACACAAGTGCAGATTGCGTCGCTTTAGTGATGGTGTGGGTACATATCTGCCTTTTGTTCGCTTCCACTAACACATTCCCTTGTGGAGGGGACAGTAGTATTGTTGAAAGCGTTTGTGCCTCGCTTCTCACAGGTAGATCATGTCTCATACTAGTCATATTGCTGGTAATACAAAAATATATGAAGTAATCAGCATAGAGTAACCAGCCACGAGAGACTTACGACGTACCTCCCTTTAAAACACGGACACACAAGATGATTTGACAATTAGATCGTAAAGTGAAATATAAAAACTAATAAATATATTTGTAACATTTTATATACAATTGAAAAAATTGCGTGAAATCATAATTGCGTGGAAGAAAGTAAAAATTGCTTTCGTATAAATATTTACTCGATACAACGTCGCGTAAATAAGCGAGAATTTGTGCAATTTTAATAAAAAACACTGCAATAAATATAATACAAAAAAAATCTTATTTCACAAAAAAAAACTATTTATACGAAACTTGTAGATTATTTGATGCTCTACATGTTTTGTAATTACTACGTATTGTGTGATGTGCGCCGATAATGAGTTATTGTGAGAAAACTGATTTTGGGGGTCACTTTTCCAGTATGGCGGAGCGAGCGAGGTGCGTCGAGGTCGCAAGTTTATTACGTTATTCAAGATTCAAAACTGAGCCTCTCTGCCAATATTAAATATTCCATGATTTTTTCCGGGTGAACCCGATTTTAGCTCCCTATGCCTGGGCTAGTAGAACACTATATTTATCACAGTAATTCATATTGCTGACCAGAGTACATCACAGTGCTGATCACAGTGATGCACAATTCTGACAAGTGTAGAGCACAGTGCTGATCAGAGTAGAGCACAGTGCTGATCAGAGTAGAGCACAGAGCTGATCAGAGTAGAGGGTAACTTCGACAAGAATGAAAGCAGCCCTGTTCAATGAAGTACACTGAGCTTACCTTGCAATAACTACCTCGCACTAACTACCTCGCACACGTATTTCGAACAAGGCAAATTAATTCTCCCGAAATATTGCTGAACTAGAGGGCATCCGGAGTGACAATACATGCGTAGAAATGCTTTAATGGATTAACAACAGACTGAAATAAATCTGCATTAACGCATGACATTTAAAAAAATATTTACTTAGCATAAAAACTTTATTTTGAATGTTATCAATGAGTATAAATCAAAATTGTACTGAATATCGTGTTCCGATGTTTTATTGTTGATAGGTTTTATTCTTGTCATTTCCGGACGTCTAAGACGAAAGTAGTGTTATCGTTATTTAACGTAGATATAGTTAGAGATCTCTTATAGTGCGATCCCTTGTGCCGCCAGAAGTATGACGTTGCACAGACCAGAGCAGAGCGCAGTGTTAGTTATGCACACAGACACCCAACTAGGGAAGTGACCTCATGTCCCCACCCCACTTCCGCCCTTATGACAGCTGACGGCTTGAATTGTTAATACATCGTGTTTGTAAGCTCGTGTGTGTAGTGCAGGTATGGTTTTGCAAAGGGTAGTTTTCTTAAATAAGCGCTGAAAGACTACGGGCGGAATTCATAGTGGTGATAAAGCAATACTTGTAACAAGTTAATCTTATATTCGTACTTAAGTATGGTTTTCAGTTCATAGCGCCAGAAATAAGTATTGTTAATTGTGACCGCTTAAAACAACTCTTAAGGAAATATACTTCAATTAAGTACCACTGTATTTACAGTAACAAAATAAGTTTTCCTTTTTTACAATGTATTATTACTCGAACAAGCATTACTTACTTAAGTATATAAGTAGTAGGTACTTCATTAAGTATGCTCTCTAGGTGACTTACGTTCTGAATTGGGTGTGTAAGAAATAGGTTATGTTATATGTTCCTTTCTATACATGGACATTTCTTTGCGTATATTTAATGAAAATTCAGAGGCATTAAAAAACGAAAAGTCATAAAACGTACATGGGACAATATGGAAATATACCATTTGAACTGACCTAGCTACGAAAACATAACCACATATTTTAACCTTTCTCAAATAGTTTCATTGCGTTTTTGTGCCTGAAAGGATTACGTATGATAATTATTTCACTGGCAATAATGTTATATTTGTAAATTTTGCTGTAAAAAGAACTCATCATTACATTAGTTTTATATTATATATTTAAAAAGTCCACTTGTAGCTCTTTTAAATGTAGGTCTACGTAGACCTAATGAGCATTACACCAAATGCAATGTTAAGAAGTCTTGGTTTACTTTTTACACATATACCGTGCCCACTTTAGTTTGTCCCTGCCACTAACAGCGCCTTCACCTGGGCCTTATTTATAACCACAGCAATATTGACGTTGTGGAGTAATTACGGACTTCTAAATGTAAGAGGGTAATCGAATGAAATACGCAGTTATGTGGTATGAGGACTGATTTCTCCCGAACAAAACCATTTGTGATGGTGCCCTGAATAACATACTTGTTTTTCAAACCATCACTTGAAGTTAAGTTCCATTAGGCAGTTTTGGCGGGATAATGTTTTGCAGAAATATAAACTTATTTGTGTCCCAACCTTGAGGTAAGTGAGATGGTGTATGTGGGATGACGCTGTCGAGAAACTTTAGTGGATAGTAGACTGAATAATATATTTTACAACTTTTGAACGACTTCATCCAAATTGCATTCATTTAACCTGTGTTGCAGTTGTTGACCCAAGAACCTTCGGGACAATAGACCAAAGCTACAAACAGCTGCGCCACGTAATGTCGAAATTATTCATAATTTCCTAGGCTCATAGAGGTTGTACAACAACGATAGAACCGTAGGAAAGAACACAGATCAATCACCGAACGGTTAGAACAAAACTCCGGTCAAATGTATTTCTCGCTGATCGTGCTGGTTTTTCGGATCGTCTGCCTTGAAAGTTTGCAAACTAAGTTTTCTTCTTAATAATTAAGTTATCTTATAAAATAAAAATCTTGCATTACTTTTTTAGATACTTACGTAAGTATCATTCTGTCGCGAATACCACCTCAATATCTCAACTGGTTAGATAAGTATCATCGACTGATAGGAAACTAATTTTATGCCTTTTCGCTTCTTTGCGTGTCGAATTTTTAAAAATTTTAATTTTACCCCTTAAAATTTGTTCAAGTATCCAAGTGAAGTGAAAATCACAACGATAGCTCGTTCAGTCGTAGCAAAATCGATCATTTATTAAAAATCACATATAACCACTGTACAGTACTGAGAGTTCGAATTTTGAAAAATCTGAAATCCTTTTTGCGGCCATTTACCTAATCATCATTCTGGAGAAAAAAATAAACTGATTATCTCCATGGGTTAAGTATATATTTACCTAAAAGAAATTCAAGGTCTTGTCACCTCCTAAGGGACTGAATTTACAAAAACCCTTGAATCACATTTTAGACAACTTTACTAGTGTCCCTTGGAAGCTAAAAACACGATAATAGCCTTCTGGGTTCAAGATATATCGACGATTAACCGAAAACACATTTCTTTATTTTTCACCCATGTTCACCTCCTGAAATTTCTTTTCAGGTATTTGAGTAAACATCAATCTGAAACAAATGTCATGTCGCTACATAAATATCAAATGGGTCGATATATGTATCGAATGTGAATCGAAAATATATATTTTTTCCTCTTAAGGGCCGAATTTGGAAAATATTTTTAAATTATATTTTGCATATTTACATAATCAGCTATCTAAAGCATAGAGCACTTCGATTTCTTGATTGTTCCGATTGATATGGAGGAATAATCGAATAAATATTTCACGAATTTTCACTCCGTTAATTAAATAAATTGGAAACGTCTTGAAGTCCTGTAATAGTAATTTATGTACGTAACCAATTAAAGAAAAATCAACGACGCTAGCAAATTGTGTTTCAGTGATATAGACATTCCTAAAAAAACAAAAACATATTTTGCCCCTTTATACTGAATGTAGATGGAAAGTCAAAAATCATACAACTGCTTTTGGATATTTACGCAAGTAACATTTAAAGTGAAAACCAACTATGTAGCCCGAAGGATTCGATAGACAGTGATAATTAATCGGAAACACTTTTGAGGATTTTTCAAACCCTTAAATTTTGAATTTCGAAGAATCCTGATATTGGTTATTTTGCACTTTTGTGTATGTACCACTAAAGTAAAAATCACAATGATGGGTTGTCAGGTTCGAGCTATATACATTTCTTTGGATATACACTTCACTCCTTTTCATTCTCTTAGAGAACGAATTTCGAAAAATCCTTTCTTAGCGCTCGCCTAAGACCTGAGGGTAAACCACACAAAGAATTTTACTATTCTAGGTCCAGTGGTTTTGGCTACAGTTTGATATGTCAGTCAGTCAGAGTTATCTTGTAGATACCAACGCGGTGGTTCCTCGACTCCATCAATACATTCCTCCCTGAAACAATTACCAACAAATTAAAAATAAGAATATAACTCTCCCCACATGACATTCGAAACTCTATTCACGGCCGCTATGATTGATATGTAGCTTGAGAAAACCTTAAAGAAAGACAGACGATTCCTCAAATATATTCGCAATAATTTCTTACCCAGATGAGACTGAGAAGTATATTTTTAGTTTCTAAACATATTTTATTTGAAATGATATATAATACAAAAAGGATTGTTATACTGTAAAACTTTTTTTTCCTTCCACAAATACACTAACAACAGTGTCCTGTATGTAGGACTCCAGTCCAATCAACGCAAACGTTTGTTTTTATCAAACTTCTAACCTTACTTTGACATTTCAAAGCTGTGATAGCAAAATTATTTTACATTTTTATTTTATGGTATGAAAACCTTTGTAACATTTAACATGATCCCCAACATCACACTTAGAACATCTTGTTGTTGTCTTCGGATGACACATTCTGCAACGAATTTGCTTCTCCTGTGGAACAATCCAGTGGTCCTTTCCATCAAATCTGGAATCTTTATGTTAATTCTTTGCTGGCCTGCCTTTTGATTTTCGAGATATGGTATTTTTTTTATCGAGGATTGAAATGGCCAGTCGTAATCGGAATGATAAATGGTCCAGTTTTCCAGAGCTTAGCCTATGAAGCTGCCAAGCATTTTGGACTGATCAAGCTCATTCTACCCAAGAAGATGTATTTACTTAGGACAAAACACAGCACTGATATCATAGCAGGCCGCATCACCCAAACAGACTCACCCAAGGTTGGAATGGAGTGTTTCTCCAAGAGGTCTTGTCGGAGCTTGTAGAGGATGTTCCTTTAGCATTGCGACACGTTACGTGGTACCAACGTGACAAAGTGCCAGTGCCACGGAGTACACAACTTCTTGTTTATTATGTGAATTCGCGAGGAAAACAACCAAAATAACTACTTTCAAAATGGATCTCAACAATAACTAAAAATTACATTTGTTACACTGTGCGTTCTGAAGTTGGTAATAGATAGAGGGCAATTTGCAATACAGTGACCGTGGTGGACAGGACACAGCGGTGGATCACTAGAGGCGGACCTGTGTCCTGTCCACCACGGTCACTGGATTGCAAATTGCCCTCTATCTATTACCAACTTCAGAACGCACAGTGTAACAAATGTAATTTTTAGTTATTGTTGAGATCCATTTTGAAAGTAGTTATTTTGGTTGTTTTCCTCGTGAATTCACAGAATAAACAAGAAGTTGTGTACTCCGTGGTGAAATTCTCCATGGCGAACAGCGTATATACAAAAGTTGCTGGAAAACAGCACATAACAAATAGTCCAAAGCTAACCGAAGAGACAAAGGGGAGACTTTTCATTGTTGCTATTGTACCAGGTCTTGGGGCGTACTAGACGTGTCAACAAAGCCGTGTGGAATTAGATACATAAATTTAAACCACCGGTTATATTTCCAGAAACTATGAAATTAGTTTTTATCTCTGTTTATATTTTGCAGTGTTACATGTGACATTGCTTACATGTCAATTTCCTCACAGAGTATAAAATAGGTCTAACTATTGTAGCCAAACATAAACGAACTCTGACGTCAGGACAATCCAAAAGGAAAACGAGTAGGATATAAACAACTTCTTGTAGCTTTTGTTAGCGCTTACTTGTTATGTTTGTTACAACACTTGCTGTTCGAAATATTTCAAACGTATTTACTGCAATGTTATCCAATTAAATTATCATGAACTCTGCATTGTCACGTTGGAATTTAACATACAAAATTATAAACGGCAATGGTGGTTTAACAATGAATGTTGGACATTGAAAACATACGTCCCACAATTACCATGTTCATAATATAATTTTCGCTGTCTCATGTAACATACCAACATACCAAATGAAAATAATTATTTGTTGATGAAATGCGTTAGTATGGATTCATTATTTCAATTCGTTATTATTTTGCTGTAACAAGTATTATTAGTTTCATTTGTTGTTCGACTGAGGTAGAAAACTTCGGCAACCTTCGGTTAGGGATTAATTACTCCCTCTTTCAGTTACCAGTGCGCGACTTGAATCATTTCACAACTTCACATTAACTGCACCATTCCACTGTAAAATTCACGAACACAAACGTAATTGTAACTATATTCGCAGAGTGTTTTTCAGAGCCGTCAACTGTTTGTTTTCATAATAAAAAAAAAAAGAAAATTAGTACATGCGAGTTTGTGATGGCATCTGGCAGAGGAGTAATAAAAAGCAGGATTATAAGAGGAGACAGGACGCTCGAACCAGCGATAATGAGACACAGTAGAGCGTCATATCGCACACGTGCCTGTCATATCCGCATCGTTATTGCCAATTATGTGACTACGCTTACAGCGGCCCACTGGCCTAGTATCACTACCACACCTGTAGTCCTGCCAGCTAGGGCATCCTGAGGCCATGCGACTTTAATACGCTTACTAACCTCGATATTACTTAATGCTGCCTTCTTAGTACCAATAGCGTAAACAAACAACAGTCTTATACAAATAAGCATCAGTGTGTTTGCCATGGTTTTTATAATACGTGCTTGAGAACAAATTATGTTGCACAAAACTGACAAACATTTGCGTTTATTATTTTACCAATTTTCCTGTTTAGTATATTTAATTAATAATCCTATATCATATCATCATAAAACGAAAACACGAACGTTTAGAAGTATGGAATTTGCTAAACACGATTTTTCCCAATTATTTCAAGGAGCATACATACAAAAATAATAATAGTTACGTCTATAAAACAGAAAATATTCATAATTTAAAACATCTTTAACACCTACATTAGTTATATAAAAAATAAATTACAGAACAAATGCTTATTTGTGTAAAATTTCATGACGAGTATAATATGAATAAACTTCTATACATTTATGTAACCCTTTTTTAAGTCTATTATTTAATACTGTTCCCGTGCCGTAGTTTTTAAAAAAATAACGCAAAAATTATTTTTTATAATTGTAGGTGCTCAAAGATATGGAAACATTCAGGTACATTCAAGATTTAGTTTTATAAACAAATAAACAAAAATATTTTTACGTTAAATTACAAAGGTGTCATTCTGTAAACTGGTACGTTAACCATAACTCTGAATTACTCAATTAGAATCGTTTGAATGGTTTTTATTTTGGCTAAATAGCCAAAATAATGAAATCGCTGACACGCGTTTGTACGAATACTATGGAACTTGAAAATATGTTTTTTCAAATTTGAGAAATTACTATTAATGTTATGTGTAAGAGTTGGCCAGTGTTTGGTACAGAGGTAAAATTACGAATTTTTCTGAGCAGAGCAGACTTAACCATGATAAAAATAACTTCTGTGCATAGAGTTATGATAAATCCTAATATTTTAACAATGAAATTAACTTTTTTTTTTTCGATGTGATACAAGTACCTTGGATATTTTTTCTGATATGATAATTTTCACTGGTAATATGAAGACTTGTAAGCAGAAGTTCACGTGCTGGAGAAACATTATGTTGTACATCACGTCACTAGTAGCAGTATAGTCTGCCATTTACTGTAAGCAAACAAAATTAACTTACCTTCAATGTTATGAGTACAGTTCCTTCTACAGTAATAATATTCGGTTTCTACCATGACAACATCTTGATATACCGTACCACACATTCCACTGATCTGCATTCGCTCCCGTTATTGGAACTGTTTGTTATTCTTATGCCCGGTAAATCACATTTGATACATTACAGCAAGCGACAAAAGAAGTCGAGCCATGTAAGTGTTCACCTCTTGTGTACGTACGTGACAGTATTTAAACTAGACCCTGCCTGCTCGCCGAGACTCTTGTGAAAGTAGAAAAATTTGATAATTACTTTGTCTTACAACTAAAAAGTTTTTTTTTTGTTTGTTTTCAGAGTTCAATGACTAGTCGGAAGATGAGATGAGTTGCTAACAAAATGCCTTGGTCGGTCAAACATATTGTATTTAATTATTAATTGATAATAAAGTTTTAAAAATCTTTTAGATAATTAATTCAGAGTACAATAGATAAATGGAGCCGTGTGTACTTTAGATTTTTATAATACGATCTTGAACAGTTGACAGAATAAATATATTTCTCGTTACAGTACGTAATCTGTATAATTAACAAATGCTCATGTTATTGTCATTCTCTAACGACACTTCGACTGCGCAAAGTAAAATCTCTCGACTGTAATTTAAAACAGAATACGTGTACCTATTTCAGTGTTCGTCTGTAATATAGTAATGTACACGTTAAATACTAAAAACTATACGCTTTATTAAAACACGCATGAAATCGCTCTGGGCAATTGTATTAACATAACAGTCAATTAAAAAAGGAATGATGATGAAGGCTCGTGTGTATGCTGAAGCACGAACTTCCTTTGCTAGTTTGTGTATATTTGCACTGATTCCAGTAAGTTTACGTATTGGTATTGTTTAGATAGGAAATATATAATTATAATTGAAGTGCTCTTGTCTTAAAGGGTTTGAAATATGAAAGTATAAGTAGATTAATTTGCATTCAGATAGTTTGAGTGACCTATTATTTATACATGCAAGTGTTTAAATGCTGTTATATTAGAGCTTGGAAGTGATACGACTGAAGTAGCTAGATATGTTACATGTTGAACTTGGTATTATCAAGCTATATGAAAACTTGTAATTTTACGTTGGTTAAGTTTATGTTGGAATGGTATGGGTATTGCTAGGTTCTTTTCGAGTCAGAAGATATATGTGTAGGCTACGAGATATGTCTCTGAGTTACAATATATTGTATTGAGGTAGCTTTAACCATAATAAAAGTATCTAAAATTGCAATAAGCGCACTTTTAATGTTAAGTTTGTTTGGTTTAAATTTCCCCAGAGTGATGTGAGAGAGCAGTTTTCATTTGATTAACTAATGTCTACAGTAATGTGTAAGATTAAGGTACAATGCATAGGTTCAATGCAAAAAAGTAATGTCTACAGTAATCTGTAAGAATAAGGTACAATGCAAAGGTTCAATGCAAAAGTCTAATGTCTACAGTAATGTGTAAGAATAAGGTACAATGCAAAGGTTCAATTCAAATATCTAACGTCTACAGTAGTGTGTAAGAATAAGGTACAATGCAAAGGTTCAATGCAAATGTCTAATGTCTACAGTAATGTGTAAGAATAAGGTACAATGCATAGGTTCAATGCAAAAGTCTAATGTCTACAGTAATGTGTAGGAATAAGGTACAATGCAAAGGTTCAATGCAAAAGTCTAATGTCTACAGTAATGTGTAAGAATAAGGTACAATGCAAAGGTTCAATTTTAAAGTCTAATTTCTACAGTAATGTGTAAGAATAAGGTACAATGCAAAGGTTCAATTCAAATGTCTAACGTCTACAGTAGTGTGTAAGAATAAGGTACAATGCAAAGGTTCAATGCAAATGTCTAATGTCTACAGTAATGTGTAAGAATAAGGTACAATGCAAAGGTTCAATGCAAATGTCTAATGTCTACAGTAATGTGTAATAATAAGGTACAATGCATAGGTTCAATGCAAAAGTCTAATTTCTACAGTAATGTGTAAGAATAAGGTACAATGCAAAGGTTCAATTCAAATGTCTAACGTCTACAGTAGTGTGTAAGAATAAGGTAAAATGCAAAGGTTCAATTAAAATGTCTAATGTCTACAGTAATGTGTAAGAATAAGATACAATGCGTAGGTTCAATGCAAAAGTCTAATGCAGACAAATAATACTGAGGTCTGATATTGGGGTCTAAAGAGTGAGAAATAATACTAAGGTCAAAATGTGAAGTCTAATATTGAGGTTTAGTAATAACGTCTAATAGTGGGTTCTAAGAGTGAAGTCTAACATTGAGGTATAGTAACGAAGTTTAAATATGACGTCAAATATTAACTTCAAATATTGAGGTTTCATATACAGGTCTAACGGTGAAATATATCATGAGGTCTAATATTGAGGTCATAAAGTTAGGTCACATTGTGAATCAAGATATGTATTCAGGTGTTTGGTTATGAATCTACAGATATGATTCTGTGTATGAATCCAAAAGTTGACGATTGCAGTTTGAATGAGGCACGGAAAAATATCGTGACAAATACAAAATATTTTGTTGATATTCACCGTGCAAAATTTCTTTTGTGGTCAATACAAAACCGTTTTTTACACGACTGAAATATTGCAGCTAGCACAAAATTATTTTGCAGGGAAGACTTCCTACAAATTATTTCTTTCATTGAGATTTGAATCTAGATGTTTGTGAATCTATATATAAATCTAGATTTGAATCCAAATTTTGGTTAATCCAGATATAAATCCCGATTTACGAAGTACTAATGAAAATATCGTGAAAATTACATAAAATTATTGCGAAAGTCTCGAAGATATCATGAAGGAATCTAGAAGATACAGCAAAGATTACATAAAAATATTACGAAATGTTTCGAAGACGTTGCGAAAAGCCAAGAAGATGCTACGAAAATGATACGAAAATGTCACTAATAAATAAAAAAAATTTAACACTTGAGATTGTGTGCATACATGTACGATAATTTAAAAAATAAATAAATATTTATATTACATTAAATGAGTTGATGCATGACTTTAAATAGGACAGATTTTAAAGAATAATTTCCACAAAAAATGGTAAGTGTAGTTGGTTAAGTGACTAACGGTTAAATTCAGTCGTAAAACTGAGGGTCTTGTACCTGAAAACAACTATGCTGAACATGGTGTTTGGTGTCTGTATGCTATATAATGTAAAAGTGTAGAACATTCAGTTGATATAGGTGCTATACATACCTGTCAGGACGAATAAATTAGTCAAGATTAATACTTAATGGTAAATTAATTTTTTTATCATGCGAAGCTAGTAAAATTATACTCTGGTTAGTATGCTTAGGTAATGAAGAACATGTCGTTTATAATAATTGTATAATGTTATCATAGAGTGTACGATGGACTTTATAGCCAACGTGAACAGATGTTATGAATGATTCAATCTGTGAGGAATGACTGCAGCGCTTGGACATTCAAGTGGTAGCCTAGACCATTGACATATACAGGCAACACGGTTTGTGGAAAAGAGAGAGAGCGAGACAGCGAACAGCTACATTTATCGCAACGACGTTTAAGCTACGAAGCAAGCAGTTGCTAGCGCATTCTAATAAACACCATTACATTATAAAGGTTTTTATTTTAAGTAGAATATTACA
>PNEQ01102982.1:37100-95370 GCA_003012365.1 Medauroidea extradentata
AAAAAGAAAAAAAAAAAAAAAAAAAAAAAAAAAAAATCGCTAAATAGCGTACCATAGTAAAACACATTATAAATTATAAATAAATGAAACACATTTACTGTCATACGTATATGAGAGTCCTATAAAACCGTTAAGTGTATTCCACGGTGTATCATCCTACACTATAAAATTATCTTGTTATTGTCAAATTCTGCAAATAACTAATGTATCTTTGATACTACAAAAAGCTGACGGCGATATACCTTCTATTTAGAGTAAGAAAATGGCTCGGAATTAAAACTTAAACTTAAAAAATATAGTTTTACGAAATTGTTAAGTAATGCGATGCTAGATGGCAGAAAATGCGAACAACCATACAGATACAGCAAGGGTAGTTTCGAGGATCACTGAATTGACAGTTTATAAGGTAAAAAACACTTTATGAAATCGACATTATGGGATAGCGCTCCTGGTGGTGAGGCTTGTAAACAAGATAAACTTAGTCATTAGTAACTACAACACCAACGCTATCTTGCAGATGTATTCGGAAGTAAGACGATGGGTAGAGCTATGAGCTCGGTATCTTGGAAATCGTGATGATGGATATGAACAGTGATGCTGGGTTGAGCGTATGCAAATAATTAAGAGGTACATTTTGTTGATGAGCCCCGTGCCCGCTCCCGGCTGCTGTCCTAGAAGACACTGTATTATACAACTAACGTTTGAGGAAAATCGTAAGAACGTTCTTTGTGAAAAGTGTTTACGTTGCCGACATAGAAAAGAACATATGTGTACTTGCTGGACGAGATGGTGATAAAAATAGTGCTCATGAAGAAGCGTGTAAATACATATCAGGCATTCTTACGTACCTCTCCATTGAAGAAGAAACTACGAGCATTACAAAGAATACAGAAGACCAAAATACATTATAACTGCTGTCCGATGATCCTGATGATCTGGTTAATAGATTCAGACACTCGATCATCATGAAAGATAATTGGTCCAATATTCATGTTCCTGCAACTCATTCAGTTATCTATGAAACACAGGAAAAACATGATAGCTATTTAATAGCTAAGCTAAGGGAAAAATCGTGAAATTTACAGAACTACGTTTAGTAACCTGTAACAAGAAACCAATATTTAATTTCATGTCGTAACTTACTGCTATTCAGAATAAAACTATATAAACTGTGTTATTTGCTTCAAGAATTTTAATATTTTTCTGTGATATTTGCACAGTAGCGAAATAGCATTCTGATACATACAGATGATAATTAAACCCGATGCCAAATCGGAAAGATTTTCCATACACGAATTCCTAAATAAATCCTGATAATTATATATTTTTACGTACATTCAGTTGATCATTTATATGAATCCAGATACGATTATCGATATGAAACTCGATATGGATCGTTATACGAATAATAATATGAATCCTGACGGTAAATACATAAAGTTAGTCCAGAAATAGTTACCAATTTGTATCCAGACATGAATTCTAAGAGGATTCCAGACAATAACCCTGATAGTAGATCCAGATAATGATAAACACAGATAGTTTCCAATACAGATGTTGGTGAGTCGCAATGATTGCGAATCCAACTGTTGGTGAACCCGGATAACATTGAATCCCTTGTTTTATGTTAGGTGATGCCGAGTGCTGTTGGTAAAGCAGGTGATAATGAATTACACAATGGTGTTACACTCTCTCGGTTATTGTATATCATAATAGACAATTTCAATATTAAGTATTACATATATTTTAAGAGCACAGCAACCAGGGGTGTAAACAGTCCGAGAGGCGGCTACTTATCTGCATGCTGCGGAAGTCAGGAGACCACGCAATTGCTAGTACAGTCTGCTAAATCGGCTGAGACAGGAGAATTTCTGTAGTGCATCGTAAACATGTAGGTAAACTGGAACTAGGACTGCGAAACTGAGACTGGAACTGGAACCCTCTGTGAGCAGAGGCAAAAAAAAAAAATGGAAAAATTTAGTTATTGCTCGAGAGTAATAAAAAGGGGATGGGCTCTCACAGCGGTAACACTTACAAAGAAGAGGGTGAACAAAAGCTGCATAGGTAGCTTCTTCAAGTTAGTAGATTGTTGAAATTGCTCACTACATTTTCCAAAACTGGAAACTATACCGCTACTTCTACCAATAGATAAAAAGACTAGAGTAGCCCAAGAGTGACTTTACATCCTGAGCGGAAAACAGTCCGTGTTACACACTTAAAACAATTGAAAGTACTCTCGTCCAGAAACACGTCTGGCGCGCACAAGGTGGTGACATATAATGGCGGCAAACCATCGCTGCTGGAGACCGCGTACAGGTACAGGAGATTATAAAACTGTCGAGAGATGGCGCGCGGGTGTCGAAACGGCCAAGACGGCCTCGACTGACTGTACAAGCACTGTAAGAAGCACTTTCTGACGAACAGAACGGGAGTGGGAAAGGTGCAAGGTACAGTGTTGGCGTCCATATCGCTTGCGTGAACAGCAGAAGTTAACTTTACATGTGGCATGAAATAAAACTGCGGAGACGTGAAGCTAGAAGTGAGAGCCCTGGCCAAGGCAGCCAAGCCACTGGCAAGGCAGACCCGTATACATGTATGGCAGAAATAATAAAGAAATTACATTTTTGAAAATCCCCAAAATGTAACAAACTCTTTATATGGTAACAAAATGAGAATATGAATAGCACTGATAAACTTGGTCTGCCTTAACGAACGATTGAATGATATTTCACGAACATTTGATTTCTTCCGTAGATAGCCACGTTGGTATCAGTTTTAAATTCATTGTAGTGTGTAATGTAGTAAGTTTCTAACAAACTATTTCCCGTACGCTCAGAACTTTAGTGGACGGAAAGAAAACAAATGCTGTTCAAGTGCGGAATATTTTATTCAGGAACCACGAACATGAGAAAAACAGTTTCTAGTATTTCAGTGAAGCTTAAAATGGCTTTACAAACCACACTACTTCAAATTATACAATCGGTAATTTCTCAAAACTAAAAAGCAGTAATGCATACATTTTCCTACACTTTTCCGCCTGTAAAAATATTTCACCACCGCTTAGTTTCCCGTAGTCAATTAAATATTTGTAAGAATAACAACAACGATTATTTGTTGTTTGGCACATTCTAACGATGTGGTGTATGATGTGTTTGTCTCTGTCGTCGATATTTTCTCCCTTATCTCTGACAGGATACCACAGGCAGACCTTAAAGGTTAATTACTGCTTAATTATGGAACTAGTGTTTCTTTGTAAAATGAAAAAAGTTACCGCACTGCTAAGAGACAGATAATTTTCGAAACTAATTTGAGGGACATGTGAAACGAAAAACAAGCTACAGCTGTATGTTTGACAATGTAATTACCGCAAAATAATACGTTTTGAAGTGTTCCGATACATTATTCAAAATACGGAATGAACTCCATACGTGACCCATGTATTTAAGATATAAGTGGTTTCTTGCTGTAGAAGCAGCCAACGAACAATGTATGTCGAGTGTGACAAGCATCTTGCAATCTTTATACATCACACGTCAATCTGCGCAGCTGTATATGTTTGTATTATTAATATTCTGGTGTGATAGTTAAACAGACCTTGCTTTGATAATCATAATACGTTAAGATTCATTTCGTCTGCTATTTTGATACAGTTATCAGCGTTTCACTTATAATTGTATCTGGAAGCAGTATATAATTAAAAATAGAAAAATATTATTTAATATATGTTTTTAAAATCTCAACAGTCTTATTTTTTGTTACAGTAAGTATCAACCAAAACACTCATACTTTTCCATAAACATATTGTTCGCCTCACAATTTACTGAAAATATTTAGTGAATCTCATATTAGAAATGTGTATATACATTGGAGCATAAATTCGCCGTTAGTAATTACGTTTTTTTTAAATGAGCTGTATTTGTTTCTGTCTGTATAAGTTACAAGTACTGACCGAAGTATCTGATAATAATTATGAACGACATTTCATTACTTGTCCTAGAAATAGGTATACAGATTTTTTCATATAAACTTAGTTATGCAGTTTTAACCGATTAGATTTACATGCTCGCTACAATGTGCACAATGCCACAAAATAATATATACCCCACCAATATTTACCTAAATTTAAAAGGATTGATTTTATGTCAAAATCATGGAAAGCTTAGTTTGAGGAATATGAGACACTGTCCTGATGTCGGAATCACAGTGATCACCATACGTAATTAATGACACGTTTAACAACACAAATAGTTTTGTCTTTTGTCTGGCAAATTAACAAAACCAATAATCGCACAGTTAACCCCACCAACAGTTGCTCGACTTACAGGTTAACTGAGGGAAAACAAACAACTGATTAGTTGGAAAATTTATCGCGAGTATGTAGAGCACATTTCCGACGACTATATTGTCTCGGGCGCTGGCCATAGAGATATTTGAAGTATTGTTTACGACGCAGCTGCCAGGGGCAGTGGCAGAACACGTGCGTCCTGTCAAGACAATTTTTAGATCACAGCGACGGTCTGCAGGGAAGTCGTTAGCAAATTATTATTGCCTTTCTTTGACTTTACGTCTTGTCGACAGCATGGTCATTAGAGACGGTCAAACACAACCTTGTACAATGTCAGCAACTTGTAGAGGAAGCGACCTATTCTTCTGTTAAAGCTGACTGAATTGTAGCTAGCAATATTCCTAGTAGCAAGCCAGTTGGGACTCAGGTATATACACCTTCTCTGTCATGAATGCCTGTCAGACTCTTTTAAATTAAATAAACCCAGCTTTCAACAGCGAAAATTTAACGTGTAGTACACGGCTACAAGCAACAGTTGAAGGAAAAAAAACAGGTTTATCGTATGTTTCGTCGAATCTGACGAGTCGTTTCAAGTAATATGTAACTTGAGTACCGTAAAATGTACGTCTTGTGTAATTGGGACAAGGTTGGACGGTATGGGCTGGGAGGCATCATTTAGTGTAAGTTTGTGCGACAAGACGCAGCAAGCATGGACTTGTGGACGTGTACTATAATTTTGTCGTCTATGTTCCTCGGTGAAGCCATGTGTGTAGAGTTGTCACAACGTCTGACACCCACAAGTGTACGCAGCAGTTTCTTTCACAATTCAATAAACTATGTTGAAATATGGTAACTTACTGACGCTACTTAATTCAAGCCTACGAATGGTTAGTTCACAAAAGTAATGAACTGGACACATATGCTAACAAAGAGAGAGAGAGAGAGACAGAGTGACGAAGAAGACAAACTCTCTACGCACAGTGTATGGAAATATAAATATAAAAAGTAAATAAATCGACTAAACTAAATGTGGTTGAAAATTAGACCTACTATAGTTCATAGTCTGCGAGCTGGATGTGTTTCTGTGGAATACAATCACAACGAACTTTATCTGGGTACACGAGTTTACACAAAACAACGCTACAATCAGCACAGTATTGTGTGGATACAATAATAGCGACGGTATTCCTCAGTTAGATAATACGCTTTGGCTATGGGTAATATACCATGTATTGAGAACTGCAGTGCAGAAACTGTTCTTTTGTTGGACATGCATGTATGTAACACTGTTTGCTACTCTAGATGTGAGGATGGTTATTCCCAAAATATTTACATGGAATTATGCAACATTATATATATATATATATATATATATATATATATATATATATATATATATTTATTTATATGCATTGTATTCTGTAGATCCTGAAATAGCAGAAGTGCTCGAGAGCGTAGAAAAAGTCATAACATAAAACATTCAAAAAACAAATACATATACAAAACGTATCCGAAGATATCACAAATAAAATGGATTCACATTCAGTGATAATAATAAAATACATAATCAACATTGTATCAAAATCGTACAAGATGCTTGCGACAATGTACAATAAAATATATATAAAAATACAAAATGTACCAAACTTATAACAAATGTCTAGGACATCATCAAACAGACTGATTAAGCTGATCACACAAAGACAAATTTAGATCATACCTGTAAACATTCAGTACTCAAAAATTAGTTAACACTGTAAAAAATCTGCTGTTATTAAGTATTTTTTTCAGTTTTTTCAGTTTTTTATTTTGTGTTTTATATAAACTTTAAAGGGTAGCAGGTAATGAATTATATAATTTAATTGTCGTATATGTATATATAGAGTTTCTTCTGGAACTACTGCTGCAACTTCATTTGTGATTTGAACGAATACGATGGCTACGAGACAGTTACAACAGGAGCAACCTTTTTGTTAGACAGGTAACATCACTCAACAAATCACCTTCAAGTGTATGGAACACCTGACGGTTAAAAAGTTGTATGCAATTAGGGGGTAGCCACCCCTGGTATTTTCATAAGGATGGAAGATTTCAAGCACCATATGTTGTTTTTATGTGTGGTGTAGTTTCCCATATTTTGGGAAAATACGGTTATAAACGTTCATCTTTAACTGGTCATACCGCCCTTAATATTGAGTTTAGATGAACAGAACACAGCATGTTTTCGTCTTCTTTTATTGCATACTACAACCTGTGTAAATATCGGAAGGTATTTTCGGGACAGTCTGTGTGTGTATATAAATATATATTTTTTTATTTATGTATATGTGTGTATGCACATATATGTGTGTGTGTGAAGTTTTTCTTGCAAGAATTAAATTTGTGTACTTTGCACTTTGCGAGAACAGTTCTTAATTTGGAATTTATTTTAAAACGAACAACGTGAGTTTTACCTACAGAAACGGTTACAACTTATGTCACAGTATTGAAAAAAGTGGTAAGTTTTAGAATAATTAGCATTTCAGCTGTTTACAACGTTTATTGACATAAATGTTGTAATGTTCTGTAAATTTTTCTGCACTAAACGATTTCATACTGTGTAACATATAAGTTTCTAAGTTAACTAAAGTGTTGTAATTCATAGCATGTTTCATTTTGCAATAAATTATTTCGTGTCTTGTCAGAGTATGAATTGTGTAGAAAATGTTAACACAACTTACAAAAAAATGTTCCTACAGAAGCCAGATATGAGGCAAGTCATTTCTCGTCTGAAAACATTTTCTAGACCATAGTGATTTTCTAATGTGAGTAATTCATATCATTTTATTTTTTTTGAAACGCAAAAAGAAAAAAATTAGACAGAAAACTTCTCATGGCAATGAACAACTATAAGCAGACACACTCCGGCCACCACCACACTTACTAAACCTGTACCCCATGCTGTACATCATATCCACACTTACAAACCCTGTACCACGTGCTTTAGATCATATCCACACTTACTAACACTGTACCCGAGGCTGTAGATCATCTTCACACTTGTTAACACTGTACCCCATGCTGTAGAACATATCCACACTTACTAACCCTGTACCAGGTACTGTAGATCACATCCACACTTACTAACCCTGTACGACGTGCTGTAGAACATCTCCAAACTTGCTAACACAGTACCCCATGCTGTAGATCATCTTCACACTTGCTAACACTGTACCCCATGCTGTAGATCACATCCACACTTACTAACACTGACCACGTGCTGTAGATAATCTACACTCTTGCTAACCCTGTACTCCAGGCTGTAGATCATCTCCACACTTACTAACACTGTACCCTGTGCTGTAGATCAACACCACACTTGGTAACACTGTATTCCATGCTGTAGATCATCTCCACACTTGTTAACCCTGTACCCCATGCTGTTAAACATCTCCACACTTACTAACCCTGTACCCCGTGCTGTAAATCATCTCCACACTTGCTAACACTTTACCCAACGCTGTAGATCATCTCCACACTTGCTAACAGTGTACTCCATGCTGTAGATCACAATCACAATTACTAACACTGCACCACGTGATGTAGATCATCTCCACGCTTGTTAACCCTGTACCCCATGCTGTAGATCATCTCCACACTTACTTACCTTGTACTCTGCGCGGGAGATCATTTCCACACATACTCAGCCTGTACCCCGTACTGTCGATCATCTCCACTCTTACTAACCTTGTACACCATGCTGTAGATAATCTCCACACCTACTAACACTGTACTCTGTGCTGTAGATCAACTCCACACTTGCTAACACGGTATTCCATGGTGTAGATTATCTCCACACTTGCTAAACATGTACCCCATGCTATTGATCATATCCACACTTACTAACTCTGTACCACATGCTGTAGATCATCTCCACACTTGTTAAACCTGAACCCCATGATGTAGATCATCTCCACACTTGCTAACACTGTACCCCATGCTGTAGATATTTTCCACACATGTTAACACTGTACACCATGCTGTAGATCATATCCACACTTACAAACCCTGTACCACGTGCTTTAGATCATATCCACACTTACAAACCCTGTACCACGTGCTTTAGATCATATCCACACTTACTAACACTGTACCCGAGGCTGTAGATCATCTTCACACTTGTTAACACTGTACCCCATGCTGTAGAACATATCCACACTTACTAACCCTGTACCAGGTACTGTAGATCACATCCACACTTACTAACCCTGTACGACGTGCTGTAGAACATCTCCAAACTTGCTAACACAGTACCCCATGCTGTAGATCATCTTCACACTTGCTAACACTGTACCCCATGCTGTAGATCACATCCACACTTACTAACACTGACCACATGCTGTAGATAATCTACACTCTTGCTAACCCTGTACTCCAGGCTGTAGATCATCTCCACACTTACTAACACTGTACCCTGTGCTGTAGATCAACACCACACTTGGTAACACTGTATTCCATGCTGTAGATCATCTCCACACTTGTTAACCCTGTACCCCATGCTGTTAAACATCTCCACACTTACTAACCCTGTACCCCGTGCTGTAAATCATCTCCACACTTGCTAACACTTTACCCAACGCTGTAGATCATCTCCACACTTGCTAACAGTGTACTCCATGCTGTAGATCACAATCACAATTACTAACACTGCACCACGTGATGTAGATCATCTCCACGCTTGTTAACCCTGTACCCCATGCTGTAGATCATCTCCACACTTACTTACCTTGTACTCTGCGCGGGAGATCATTTCCACAAATACTCAGCCTGTACCCCGTACTGTCGATCATCTCCACTCTTACTAACCTTGTACACCATGCTGTAGATAATCTCCACACCTACTAACACTGTACTCTGTGCTGTAGATCAACTCCACACTTGCTAACACGGTATTCCATGGTGTAGATTATCTCCACACTTGCTAAACATGTACCCCATGCTATTGATCATATCCACACTTACTAACTCTGTACCACATGCTGTAGATCATCTCCACACTTGTTAAACCTGAACCCCATGATGTAGATCATCTCCACACTTACTGACCCTGTACCACGTGCTGTAGATCATCTCCACCCTTACTAACACTATACCACATGCTGTAGATCATCTCCACTTTTACTAACCCTGTACCCGTGCTGTAGATTATCTCCACTCTTACTAATACTGTACCCCATGCTGTAGATTTTCTTCACACTTGCTAACACTGTGCCCCATGCTGTATATCATCTCCACACTTACTAACCCTGTACCAGGTACTGTAGAGCACATCCACACGTACTAACCCTGTACGACGTGCTGTTGATCATCTCCACACTTGCTAACACTGTACCCCATACTGTAGATCATCTTCACACTTGCTAACACTGTACTCCATGCAGTAGATCATATCCACAATTACGAACCCTGTGCCACGTGCTGTAGATCATCTACACACTTGCTTACCCTGTAATCCAGGCTGTAGATCATCACCACGCTTACTAACACTGTACCCTGTGCTGTAGGTCAACACCACACTTGGTAACACTGTATTCTATGCTGTAGCTCATCTCCACAATTGGTAAACCTGTATCCCATGCTGTTCTACATTTCCACACTTACTAACCCAGTTCCCCGGTGCTGTAGAACATCTCCAGACTTGCTAACACTTTATCCAATGCTGTAGATCATCTCAACACTTGCTAACAGTGTACTCCATGCTGTAGATCACAATCACAATTACTAACACTGTACCACGTAATGTATATCTGCTCCACGCTTACTTACCCTGTACCCCATGCTGTAGAACATTTCCATAATTACTAACCCAGGTCCTCATGCTGTAGACCATATCCACACTTACTAAACTTGTATTCCGTACTGTAGATCATCTCCACACATGCTAACCCTGTATCCCTTGCTGTAGATCAACTCTACACTTACTAACCTTGTACCACGAGCTGTAGATCATCTCCACACTTGCTAACACTGTACCCCATGCTGTAGATCTTCTACACAATTTCTAACACTGTGTCCTATGCTAGAGATCATATCCACACATACTAACGCTGTACCATGCGCTGTAGATCATCTCCACACTTGCTAAACCTGTATTTTCATGATGTCGATCATCTCCATACTTGTTAACCCTGTACTCCATGCTGTAGAACATCTCCAAACTTGCTGATCCTATACTCTATGCTGGAGATCACCTCAAAACAAACTAACTCTGTTTCACGTGCTGCAGATCATCTCCACACTTACCAAACATGGACCTTTGCTGTAGATCATCTCCACATTTGCTTACCCTGTACGTCATGCTGTAGATCGTCTCCACACTTACTAAACCTGTACCCCATGCTGTAGATAATCTTCACACATACTAACCCTGTACCACGTGCTATAGATCAAATTCACACTTACTACAACTGTACCCCATGCTGTAGAGCAACTCTACACTTACTACACTGTACCACGAGCTGTAGATCATCTCCACACTTGCTAACACTTTACTAATGCTGTAGATCATCTCCACACTTGCTAACAGTTTACTCCATGCTGTAGATTCCAATCACAATTACTAACACTGTACAACGTGATGTGGATCATCTCCTAACTAACTAACCATGTACCACTTGCTATAGATCAGCTTCACACGTACTACAACTGTACCCTATGCTGTAGATTATATCCACAATTACTAACCCTGTACCACGTGCTGTAGATCGTCTCCACACTTGCTAACACAGTACCCGATGCTGTAGATCATCTTCACACTTGCTAACACTGTACTCCATGCAGTAGATCATATCCACAATTACTAAACCTGTGCCACGTGCTGTAGATCATCTACACACTTGCTTACCCTGTACTCCAGGCTGTAGATCATTTCCACATTTACTAACACTGTACCCTGCGCTGTAGATCAACACCACACTTGGTAGCACTGTATTCTATGCTGTAGATCATCTCCACTATTGCTAACCCAGTACCACATGCTGTTAAAAATTTCCACAATTACTAACCCTGTACCACAAGCAGTAGAACATCTCCACACTTGCTAACACTTTACCCAATGCTGTAGATCATCTCAACACTTGCTAACAGTGTACTCCACGCTGTAGATCACAATCACAATTACTAACACTGTACCACGTGATGTAGACCTGCTCCACGCTTGCTTACCCTGTACCCCATACTGTAGAACATCTCCATAATTACTAACCCAGGTCCTCATGCTGTAGATCATCTCCACACTTACTAACCTTGTACCACGTACTGTAGATCATCTCCACACATGCTAACCCTGTATCCCATGCTGTAGATCAACTCTATACTTACTAACCGTGTACCACGAGCTGTTGATCATCTCCACACTTGCTAACACTATACCCCATGCTGTAGATCATCTCCACAATTGCTAACACTGTGTCCCATACTATAGATCATATCCACACTTACTAACGCTGTACCATGTGCTGTAGATCATCTCCACATTTGCTTACACTGTACCAATGCTGTAGATCGTCTCCTCACTTACTAAACCTGTACCCCATGCTGTAGATAATCTCCACACTTACTAACCCTGTACCACATGCTATAGATCAACTTCACACATACTACAACTGTACCCCATGCTGTAGAGCAACTCTACACTTACTTACACTGTACCACGAGCTGTAGATCATCTCCACAATTGCTATCACTATTCCCCATGCTGTAGATCATTTCCACACTTGTTAACACTGTACACCATGCTGTAGATCACCTCCACACTTACTGACCCTGTACCACGTGCTGTAGATCAACTCATTACTTGCTTACCCTGTACCCCATACTATATGTCATCTCCACACTGCTAACCCTGTACCCCATGCTGTAGATCATCTTCACAATTGCTAACCCTGTACCTCATGCTGTAGATAATCACCACACTTACTAAACCTCTACCACGTGCTGTAGATCATCTCCACACTTACTTAACCTGTACTCCGTTGCTGTAGATCATATCTTCACCTATTTACCCTGTACCACTAGCTGTAGATCATCTCCACACTTACTAACCCTGTACTCTGTGCCGTAGATCATCTCCACACTTACTAACCTTGTACACCTTGCCGTAGAACATTTCCACTCATAATAACCCTGTTCCTCATGTTGTAGATCATCTACACACTTACTAACTCTGTACACCATGCTGTAGTTCATCTCCACACATTCACCCTGTACCTCGTGCTGAAGATCATATCCACACTTACAAACACTGTACCCTGTGCTGTAGATCAATTCCACAATTGCTAACACAGTATTCCATGCTGTATATCATCTCCACACTTGCTAACACTTTACCCAATGCTGTAGATCATCTCTACACTTGCTAACCTTGTACCCTTGCTGTAGATCTTCTCCACAATTGCTTACCCTGTACCCAATGCTGTAGATCATTACCACACTTACTAAACCTGTAACCCATGCTGTAGATAATCTCCACACCTACTTAATCTCTACCCCGTTGCTGTAGCTCATCTCTTCACATACTTACCCTGTACTCCATGCTGAAGATAACCATCATAATTACTGGGCCTGTACCACGTGCTGTAGATCATCTCCACGCCTGATTATCATGTACCCCATGTTGTAGGTCATCTCCATAGTTACTAACCCAAGACCCTATGCTGTAGATCATCTCCACACTTACTACCACTGTACCCCGTGCTGTATATAATCTCCACACATGCTAACCATGTACCCCATGCTGTACATCTACTCTAAACTTACTAACCTTGTACCACGAGCTGTAGATCATCTCCACACTTGCTAACACTGTACCCTATGCTGTAGATCATCTACACAATTGCTTACACTGTGTCCCATGCTATAGATCATATCCACACTTACTAACGCTGTACCATGAGCTGTAGATCATCTCCACACTTACTAACCCTGTACCCCATGCTGTAGATCATCTCCACACTTGCTAACAGTGTACTCCGTGCTGTAGATCACAATCATAATTACAAAACACTGTACCACGTGATGTGGATTATCTCCACACTAACTAATCCTGTACCACGTGCTATAGATCACATTCACACTTACTGCAACTGTACTTTATGCTGTAGATAATATCCACACTTACTTACCCTGTACCACATGCTGTAGAATATCTCCATACTTGCAAACACTCTACCCCATGCTGTAGATCACATCTACACTTACTAACCCTGTACCACGTGCTGTAGATCATCTACACTCTTGCTAACCCTGTACTCCAGGCTGTAGATCATCTCCACACTTACTAACACTGTACCTTGTGCGGTTGATCAAAACCACACTTGGTAACACTGTATTCCATGCTGTAGTTCATCTCCACACTTGCTAACCCTGTACCCTATGCTGTAAAAACATCTCCACACTTACTAACCCTGTACCCCGTGCTGTAGATCATCTCCACACTTGCTAACACTTTACCCAATGCTGTAAATCATCTCCACACTTGCTAACAGTGTACTCCATGCTGTAGATCACAATCACAATTACTAACACTGTACCACTTGATGTAGATCATCTCCACGCTTGCTAAACCTGTACCCTATTCTGTAGATAATCTCCACACCTACTAAACCTGTAACACGTGCTATAGATCACCTTCACACTTACTACAACTGTACTCTATGCTGTTGAACATATCCACACTTACTAACACTGTACCACGTGCTATATTTCATCTCCATAATTTCAAACACTCTACCCCATGCTGTAGATCATTGCCACGCTTGTTAACACAGTACACCATGCTGTAGATCACCTCCACACTTACTGACACTGTACCACGTGATGTAGATCATCTCAACACTTGCTAACGCTGTACCCCATGCTATATTTCATCTCCACACGTACTAACCCTGTACCCCATGCTGTAGATCATCTTCACACTTGCTAACCATGTACCTCATGCTGTAGATAATCTCCACACTTACTAACCCTATACAACGTGCTGTAGATCATCTCCACACTTACTTATCTGTACCCTGTTGCTGTAGATCATAACTTCATATACTCACCCTGTACCCCATGCTGTAGATCATCTCCACACTTATTTACCTTGTACCCTGCACGGGAGATCATTTCCACACATACTCTGCCTGTACCCCGTACTGTCGAAAATCTCCCCTCATACTAACCTTGTACACCATGCTGTAGATAATCTCCACACCTACTAACACTGTACTCTGTGCTGTAGATCAACTCCACACTTGCTAACACGGTATTCCATGGTGTAGATCATCTCCACACTTGCTAAACATGTACCCCATGCTATTGATCATATCTACACTTACTAACTCTGTACCACGTGCTATAGATCATCTCCACACTTGTTAAACCTGTACCCCATGATGTAGATCATCTCCACACTTGCTAACACTGTACCCCATGTTGCAGATAATTTCCACACTTGTTAACTTTGTACACCATACTGTAGATCATCTCCACACTTACTGACCCTGTACCACGTGCTGTAGATCATCTCCACCCTTACTAACACTATACCACATGCTGTAGATCATCTCCACTTTTACTAACCCTGTACCCGTGCTGTAGATCATCTCCACTCTTACTAATACTGTACCCCATGCTGTAGATCTTCTTCACATTTGCTAACACTGTTCCCCATGCTGTAGATAATCTCCACACTTTCTAACCCTGTACCAGGTACTGTAGAACACATCGACTCTTTCTAACCCTGTACTCCAGGCTGCAGATCATCTCCACACTTACTAACACTGTACCCTGTGCTGTAGATCAACACCACACTTTGTAACACTGTATTCTATGCTGTAGATCATCTCCACAATTACTAACCCTGTACCCCATGCTGTTAAAAATTTCCACACTTACTAACCCAGTACCCCGTGCTGTAGAACATCTCCACACTTGCTAACACTTTACCCAATGCTGTAGACCATCTCAACAATTGCTAACAGAGTACTCCATGCTGTAGATCACAATCACAATTACTAACACTGCACCACGTGATGTAGATCATCTCCACGCTTGCTTACCCTGTACCCCATGCTGTAGAACATCTCCATAATTTCTAACCCAGGTCCTCATGCTGTAGACCATCTCCACACTTACTAACCTTGTACCCCGTACTTTAGATCATCTCCACACATGCTAACCCTGTATCCCATGCTGTAGATCAACTCTACACTTACTAACCGTGTACCACGAGCTGTTGATCATCTCCACAATTGCTAACTTTGTACCCCATGCTGTAGATCATCTACGCAATTGCTAACATTGTGTCCCATGCTGTAGATCATCTCCACACTTGCTAACCCTGTACCCCATGCTGTTAAATATCTCCACACTTACTAACCCTGTACACCGTGCTGTAGATCTTCTCCACACTTGCTAATACTTTACCCAATGCTGTAGATCATCTCCACACTTGCTAACAGTGTACTCCATACTGTAGATCCCAATCACAATTACTAACACTGTACCACGTGATGTAGATCCTTTCCACACTAACTAACCCTGTACCACTTGCTATAGATCACCTTCACAATTACTACAACTGTACCCTATGTTGTAGATATTCTCCACACTTGCTAACACTGTCTACCATGATGTAGAGCATCTCCACACTTGCTAAACCTGTACCCCATGCAAATGATCATATCCACACTTACTTACCCTGTACCACGTGCTGTAGATCATCTCCAAAATTGCTAAACCTGTACCCCATGATGTAGATCATCTCCACACTTGCTTACATTGTACCCCATGCTGTAGATCATCTCCACACTTGCTAACTCAGTACTCTTTGCTGTAGATCACCTCCAAACATACTAACCCTGATTCACGTTCTGTAGATCATCTCCACACTTGCAAACCCTGTACCCTATGCTGTAGATCATCTCCACACTTGCTAACCCTGTACTCTATGCTCTAGATCACCTCCAAACTTACTAACTCAGTTTCACGTGCTGTATGTCATCTCAATACTTGCTAACCCTGTACCCTTGCTAAAGATCATCTCCAAACTTGATAACCCTTTACACCATGCTGTAAATCATCCCTACACTTACTAAACCTTGACCCCATGCTTTAGATTATCTCCACACTTACTAACCCTGTGCCAAGATCTATACATCATCTTCACACTTACTACACCTGTAGCCTTTGCTGTGTATCATATCCACACTTATTAACAGTGCACCATGTGCTGTAGAATATCTCCACACTGGCTAAACCTGTACTTTCAGATGTAGAACATCTCCACACTTGCTTACCCTGTACCCCATGCTGTAGATCATTTCCACACTTGTTAACACTGTACACCATGCTGTAGATCATCTCCACACTTACTGACCCTGAAACACGTGCTTTATATCATTTCAACACTTGCTAACCCTTTACCCAAAGCTTTATATCATCTCCACACTTACTTACCCTGTACCCCATGCTGTAGATCATCTCCACACTTGCTAAACTTGTACTCCGTGCCGTAGATCATTTCCACTCATACTAACCCTGTAGCTCACATTGTAGATCATCTTCACACTTACTAACTCAGTACACCATGCTGTAGTTCATCTCCACACATTCACCCAGTTCCTCGTGCTGTAGATCATGTCCACACTTACTAACTCTGTACCCTGTGCTAATGTTCAACTCCACACTTGCTAACACGGTATTCCATGCTGTAGATCATCTACACACTTGCTAACACTGTATCCCATGCTGTAGATCATCTCCACACTTGCTAAACATGTACCCCATGCTATTGATCATATCCACAATTACTAACCGTGTACCACGTGCTGTAGATCATCTCCACACTTGCGGAACCTGTACCCCTTGATGTAGATCATCTCCACACCTGCTAACCCTATACCCCATGCTGTAGATCATATCCACACTTGTTAACACTGTACACCATGCTATAGATCATCTCCAAACTTACTGACCCTGTACCACATGCTGTAGATCATTTCAACACTTTCTAAACCTGTACCCAGTGCTATATATCATCTCCACAATTACTAACGCTGTACACCATGCTGTATATCATCTTCACACTTGCTAACCCTGTACCTCATGCTGTAGATCATCTCCACAGTTACTAACCATGTATTACGTTGCTGTAGATCATCTCCACTTTTACTGACCCTGTACCCCATGCTGTAGATCATCGCCACACTTACTTACTATGAATTATGCGCGGTAGATTATCTCCACACTTGCTAACACTTTACCCAATGCTGTAGATCATCTCTACACTTGCTAACCTTGTACTCTTGCTGTAGATCATCTCCACACTTGCCTAATCTGTACCCTTGCTGTAGATCATCTCCACACTTGCTAAATCTGTATCCAATTCTGTAGATCATCTCCACACTTGCTAAACCTGTACCCCATGATGTAGATCATCTCCTCACTTGCTAACCCTGTACCCTAAGCTGTAGATCATTACCATACTTGTAAACATTCTACACCATGCTGTAAATCATCTCTACACTTACTGACCCTGTACCATGTGCTGTAGGTCATCTCATCACTTGCTAACCCTGTACCCCATGCTATATATAATCTCCACACTTACTAACCATGTACTCCGTTTCTGTAGATCATCTTCACTCTTACTGACATTTTACCCCATGCTGTAGATCATCTCCACACTAACTAACTCTTTACCCCTTTGTTGTAGATCATATGGTCACTTACTTACCCGGTACCCCATGATGTAGATCATATCCACACTTACTTACTTTGTACCCTGCGCAGTAGATCATTTCCACACTTACTAAGCCTGCACCCTGTACTGTAGATCATCTCCACTCTTACTAACCTTGTACCCCATGCTGTAGATCATCTCCACACTTACTAACCCTGTACTCTGTGCCGTAGATAATTTTCCACACTTGCTAACCTTGTACCCCGTGTCGTAGATCATTTCCACTAATACTAACCGTGTACCTCATGTTGTAGATCATCTCCACACTTACTAACTCTGTACACCATGCTGTGGTTCATTTCCACACATTCACACTGTACCTCGTCCTGTAGATCATGTCCACACTTACTAACATTGTACCCTGTGCTGTAGATCTACTCTACACTTACTAACCCTGCACCACGAGCTGTAGATCATCTCCACACATGCTAACACTGTATCCCATGCTGTAGATCATCTCCATACTTGCTAAACCTGTACATCATGCTATTGATCATATTCACACCTACTAACACTGTACCCAATGCTGTAGATCATCTCCACACTGGCTAACCCTGTACTCTATGCTGTAGATCACCTCCATACTTACTAACCATGTTTCATGTGCTGTAGATCATCTCAACACTTGCTAACCCTGTACTCTTGCTGTAGATTATCTCCACACTTTCTAACCCTGTACCCCATGCTGTAGATTATCTCCACACTTACTAAACCTGTACCCCATGCTGTAGATAATCTGCACACTTACTAACCCTGCACCACATGCTATAGATCATCTCCACACTTGCTAACCCTGTACCCCATGCTGTAGATCATATCCACACTTACTAACCCTGTACCACATGCTTTAGATCATCTCCATACTTTCTAAACCTGTACCCCATGCTGTAGATCATTTCCACACTTGTTTACTCGGTACACATCGCTGTAGATCATCTCCACACTTACTGACCCTGTTCTACGTGCTGTAGATCATCTCAACACTTGCTAACCCTGTACCTCCTTTTGTATATCATCTCCACACTTACTAACCCTGTACCCCATGCTGTAGATCATCTACACACTTGCTAACCCTATACCTCATGCTGTAGATCATCTCCACACTTAATAACCCTGTACCACGATCTATAGATCATCTCCACACTTACTAACCCTATACCCCGTTGCTGTAGATCATCTCCACTCTTACTGACCCAGTACCGCATGCTGTAGATCATCTCTACACTTACTAACTCTATACCCCGTTGCTGTAGATCGTCTCTTCACTTTCTTACCCTGTACCCCATGCTGTAGATTATCTACACACTTACGTAACTTGTACCCCGTGCCGTAGTTCATTTCCACACTTACTAAGCCTGTACCCCATGCTGTAGATCATCTCCACACTTACTAACCCTGTACTCTGTGCCATAGATCGTCTCCACACTTACTAACCTTGTACCCCGTGCCGTAGATCATTTCACGCATACTAACCCTGTACCCCATGCTGTAGATCATCTCCACACTTGCTAACCCTGTACCGCATGCTGTAGATCATTTCCAATCCTACAGCAACCACAGGGAACAGAGTACACAATATTTCAAGTGATCCGGGTTGTGATTCATGTACAATTGTGCAGAGAAAACTGATGTGGTGAAGGATAAACATCACATCTTGTATACTTCAGGAAACCACACAGTAGTCAAGATGAAACAAACACATCCTTTGTTATTATCCTTTTGAGTACTCTAATTTATGCTGCTGCAAGGGACGTATATACTTGGTAAGTAGAGTAGACTCCCGATTAACCGCGGTAATGGAGGGGGCTGACGTCGTGGATAATGCAAAACGCCGTATAATACAATCTACCCATTTTTTGTCTCCCAATATCAACAAAAATATCACCCCTTCCCCCCTTACGCGGTAAAACATCGTGGCCGCGACTAAATAGCTTCGATAATACATAAATAGATGAGTTATTGTGATTAATGTCATTAATATATTACTGGTACTATATTTTTATCAATTACTGTACAAAATTGTTTAAGTTTATAATTATGTAAACATAATTTTATATGAGTGCTTAATACCTTATATCTTTGTACGATTATGTAGGAAAAAAATTTAGGAGATGCAATAAAATTAACTAATGGTCTAGGGTTAATATGTACATACAGTAAAGCCTAGTGAAATTCAACTGTAAAAATTAACATTATACAATTATTTTACTTGTGATTGGTGCATACCCCGCCTTTATTCTGTGGACTTTTTACCGACTGGAATGGGAACCTAATGTCGGGTGCATAATTGCTTCAGATAGCGAACCAATTTCAGCCCATTATCCCACATGCGTTTCTTGAGAATATTTACACAAATATGTGTACTTGCGTATAATATTTATGAAATAAATGAACAAGATTTGAGTAATGAGTGAAACTTTATTTATAAACCTTTTGATGAAAAATATAACACGCTCATAAACACTCATTTTAAAGATGCAGAAACATTTATAAATCAAACACCTGCAAAAATACTTGCACATCTTAAACACGCAAAATGATTTATATAACTTAAGCACACACAAATAGTTTCGGCCTACACAAAATTTTTAGGAAACTAAAACACGTAAAACTCTTATGCCTACACACAAACACTTGATAGACTTTCCCGTGCTGTATAAACTATTATGTACGCTAAACATGACAAGACTTTTGTCGGAAAAAAAATCTGTAATCGATTTTTCTTTTAGTGATGTGATTTCTTTTTTTCTATTTGCGCTACGAATTTTTCGTTAGGTAAGTTTATCCGACAGTAGTTTGTCATCTTGCTGCTCTAAATACTACAGCAAATTAGCAGTCCATTCCAGGGCTGCTGAGTGCATAATATGCTTCTATGATATCAGGTCAACCTTCATCATTACTATCTTCCGTTGTACTGTCATCTGTTTCCCCTTTGTGACCTTGGACACGTCGCACTATATCCGTGTCACTCACCATCTTGTAGCCAGGCAGGGTACACGTTACTTCAAATAATTCGGTGATGCAATCACTGTCAATATTCTCGCACCCTTCCATGCGACGTAAAGAAACTGATAACTTCTCTGCCGAATGTTAGTCATGTTCAAATCCTGTCAAATCTTCAGTTTCAAGATCAGGGAAAATTTCATCTATGATTAACGATGGTTGTAGGCCTAATTAAATGACATGCTTTCAAAATTCATAAATAGCGTCCAGTTTTGTCCATTTCTCCCAGAACGTCTTGAGATAAGCGCCCTCATAAATGTGTCGCCTAAGAAGACTGCCCCTGTACAGCTTCTTCATTGTTGCTATAATCACTTGATCCATGTTTGAATGACGGACGTCACATTTGGTGGCAAATATTAAACAAATATTTGTCCGTCGTTCGATTTCAAAACATTGGCACTAGGATGTGACGGGGCATTGTCTAGTAGCAACACAGCTTTTTTGTTGTAGACCTTTTCATTGTAAGAGCTCTCGCACTTGTGGCACGAAATAGTATTCAAACTAAGTTTGAAAAATATATCGTTCCATCAATGCTCCCTTTTGATTGAAATACGAAACAGGCAAATTAAGTTTTTTCAGTTCCTTTGAAAGAGCGTGTTTTTTAGTCTTACCTATTACACTAAGTTTTTATTTGTTCGCGCCTGTAACATTAGTGCTCCACATGGCTGTCAGTAGCTCTTTGCTGGACTTGTGGCCCGGCGCAGTACACTCTTCTTCAAAAACTAGTGTCCTAGAAGGAAGGCATTTCCAATACAAACCCGTCTCGTCTGTTTTGTAGATTCGCTCTGGCTGTAAATTTTCTGTTTCAATGAATTCTTAAAACTCTTTCCAAAAATCACTCACCGCCGATGTATCAGCACTTAACTTCTCACCCTGAATAATTGCTATTTCTCGAAAGCCATGACGCTGTTTAAACTTGGTTAACCAGCTCGAGGAAGCACCGAATTCTCCCTCCGTCCCAAGATCTTGAAAGAATTTCTTTGCTTATTCCGCACAAGTTACACCGGGCACTTGAGTTCCTCCTGCCCTTTTCTGACTAAACCATTCAAACATAGCTTTATCGAGTTCTTCGTACGTTGCTGATTTCATAGTTTTCCTCGTCTTCATTCCGCTAGTAGAATATGAAGCCCTTGCAAAGGAAATTATGTGAGGTTTGTTTCTTCGCAGATCTCGGATTGTAGACTCTCCAATACTATACGTCTTTGAAAGCTGACTAACAGAAGCGCCACCTTCGCAGACGACTAATGCAACTAAAAACTGACTGCGAATGTATGACCGACAGGTTGGCGCCACCGGTGTGATGCCTTAGGGGGAGGGGGGAAGTAAACAAAAAAAACTTGTGCCGATCTATTGTTATCTCGGATACCCAACAGTGTCACCACAACACCCACCTGAAACAAGCAGAGTGCCACACTACCACAAAAATACGCCAGTTAATCCGCAATTCGGATAATCCGCTGCCGGATAATCGGTATTTGACTGAACCAAAAATGCAGAGCTTTTGTGACTAGCGCAATGTTTTTGGGGACAGGGCAACGACCTGAACGAATAACAGCGTGATGATAAACAATTATCAGGAAATTAATGAGTCATGTTTATAGTGTTTATTAAAAATATGGGAATACATTTCTACCACTTTAAGTTTTATTTTTATCATAACTGGTAATTTTAATAAATTTAGCAAGAATAGGATTTGTTATATATGTGTGTGTTTTAATGTGATGCTTATATTCACAGCTTCAAACGTTACAAAATAAAAATAGGAAGGAAGAGCACAACAAAATAATTCATGGCTACTTTTAGAATTTAGTATTTGTTGTGATTTTTGTAAAAATTACATTTTAACCTTATTGAAAACAAGCTTACTAACCATTTTATAATAACTGAAGGTTCTTTGGAGTACTAAGACTGGAACTATTTCACGACTGAACGTGGTACTAAATTGAAACTTTGTAACGGAGTTGCGGCAATAGCTAGTGCTCAATAAAATGTAATACAGTTTTTGAGCAGAATCTTGGACGTACGCCGGTGCAGTAATCTGTTGTTTCTGAAAACAAGACGAGACCAAACAATCAAAAAAAGAGGAGACTAGCTGTATCCAGAACATAGATAAAAAATACACCGCAACAGAAAAACAAACAAGTAAAGCCAGAACAGAGAAACTAACGTAAATAACCAGGACGAATAAAAAGACTCAGGACAACACAATAGACGCAGCAGAGAGAAATGGGACGGACTCTATGACAACACACAAGGCTGGATGACTTAGAATGAGTAAATATCAGTTCCTTAAACTCCGCGGCAAACTCATCTGAAGAATCATTGTCTGTGTGTTTCTGTATCGTATTACTTCCTGGTTTAATACTCCTGTCTGACGTATGTGCTGTCCTCAGTGAATGTTGTCGTTCCTGCTGTGTGAAGACACAGCGTACATGAAAGGCACAGCGCGCCTCATCCCAGTATTCATGGACTTATGAACTGAGTGCATGTAGGCGTATGGCGAGACTAAGGAAACGTCTTATAATTAAGGCATACAGAGGAGAAGCGATACAATTTGAAGGGCGCGGGAGAACATAAATTTAATACCGGCCAAAAGCAACGGCTGCCACGTTTCTCACATGCAAGTAAATAGAGATCAACTCCACCCGTAGTCGAACACAGATCGCCGAGACAGAATGTGAATCGTCTGACGATCCTGCATCTTATGATTAATTAAAGTGTTATCAGTCCGATTCTAACATTTGTCTCTAATTCAACCACGTGCTCATGAAACACGCTTTAATTGTTGTTTCTACGTTTACTCTTTATTCATTTCTTATTTTAAATCATTTTTTATGTAAATTTCGTTGTATTATTTTTTTCTGTATCTGTAACATGCACAAAATATATGTGCATTGTTGATTTACACATTTTACATAAAAACAATGGTGCTGCACAACTGAGTCAATTCCATTGCCACATATCAAAACTTCTGAATGCGCATATTTGAAGTGTTTTATTATATGCGAAATGCTGCGTGAATCGTCAACTTTATATTTCCGTAAAAATAATTACATATAGTTTTGAAGCAAAATAATACAAATTATATTTGTGTAAGAATTTAGGAAATGTTGGGATTTGTGTCTGGTCGACAGCAACGCCGCTAGAGATGTAGTTTCATACAACTTTACTACGGACAGGAACTTCAGGAGTAATCAGCCAAGGTTGTTGTTGAAGGACCATCAATAAACAACCCCGCCCTCCCCCTGGAACGATATTTAGGTCAAGTGATATTTAGGCTATGTGACTGTTGGTCCACTTTGAAATGTTAATCCAGATCGATTTTAGGTTAAATATACTTTAGGCTGACTGACTTTTCGGCCAAGTGACAATTAGGCCATGTGACGCTTAAGATATTGTGACGTTAAGACCAAATAATATTTAGGCCAAATTACGTTTATGCTAAGTGAATTTTAGGCGAAACGACCCGCTTCAAAGCTGTAAATCAAACCCGAGTCATCTTGAATGCAAGAAATGGGTATTATATAAGTATTTTTAACTATTTAATATACTGAAGTACATTTAAATATATCCATAACTTCTATCCGGTTTAAGGTCAAAGAGCTTCATAAAAGACAATAATTTGTGTATTATTTATTACAAATTATACACGTGTAAAAAGTTTGTATTTCTATCATTGTTAACACAAATAACTCGTTACCTACAATATTGGCTTTTCCTCTTCTTTAGCAGTAGGAATATATCTTATCCTGATATTTAAATTTTTCCTTTTAATTATCTATGTTTATACAGTTATTCTCAACCGGTAATTGAGTTTCCCAAATTGATTGCGCTCGCAAACAGTTCTACCGCAATCAACTAGATTATCAAGTCAGGATTTCTTTAACTGATTTACGAGAGCCAATCCCATTAACCTACCTTGTAGGTACAGCGAATGTTGCGTGAGCAGGCCTGGCAATCCAGATCTTAATTAACCTCGTATCTTTCGCATCCTTCGTTACAATCAGTAAAAGAATCATCTGACATCTACACTGCCCTATTAAACATCAGCCATATTTAAATTTCTACATTCCTTAAAGTCTAGTAGCCAAACACTTTTAAGCTCCTATACAAGTCTCCGGGGAAAGTGGACTATTGGAGAACATTGATGTATAAAACTTTGCTGGATGTCTGAGAGTACAGAAAATTGTAATATAAAGTTGAGAGCGTGATCAATATATATTGCACTAACAGTTTTGTTAAATTTACCCTAGAGTATATATTTTGAATTAGGGAACAGTCGGTGTTGCCAAAAAATACAAGATATATTAACATTATCAAATAGCATTTACGCCAATAAAAATATTAAATAAACGTCAAGAAGCAAGAATAGATAAATATGTAACTTAAAATTGTCATATCTCGCAATTCCTAAACTTTAATATAAGTTGAACTGCCTGCCCTGTTGCCTTTGTTAGCTGGCATGATTATCGTAATAATTTGTTTCGGCAACAAATCATTAGTAATGCTGTATGTCCATATACCCTGCCTTACGAGTAGGGGGATATTTTCCCGACAAGAATTGAAAACTACAATAGAAATACATAGTAAAACTTATTTACGTGTATGTGAATTGTCCCCTCAATTGAAAGGTAAGATAGCCTTTAAATTTAAGCTGAGAAAATAAATCGCTGTTTTACAAGATTCTTTACAGTGACGTTGAAGGCATATATTTGTAAATTTTCATAAAAGTGAATATAACTGAAAACGGTTAAGCACGAACCGGTGTTTATTTATATTATCAGTTCATTAATTAATCCAAAAAACCACCAAGATTCTTGCGAAATTCTAATTTTAGAACGTGCTTACTCATACATTATGCATTAAATTCGAATATATTGTACTATCATATATTATTTTTCTGATAAGCCGTTAAAATACATCTGTTAAATTATATATTCTAGGTAGTAAGCTGTATGTGTTAATTATGCTTGCGTAACATTTAGTAATTTTTCTATGAATGTATTGATATAGATAATACAACACTGGAGTGAATCTTAAATAATTAAACTAATCAAAAAGAAATTTTAAATGTCATGGCGAAATCAATTTTATCAAACGTTAATGAAAATATATGTGAATTTTCCAGCACAGTAGGTTGATTTTACTTGTTACGTGAGCGAAAAAAATATTACCGTAGTAATTGTGAATATTGCTTACAGATTTGTGAATATTACCATACACTTGCCATGTACCTTATGTTGTCATTTGTAAGGTAGTGAAAATTCTCTGACGCGTATCTGATTCTTCCCTTGCGGAGTGGTTATTTTTTATTTTATATAATTGAAAGTATTTTTCCTGTACGAAGTCGAGTAATTTACTAACTTTTATACAGAGTTCTGCCTCTCGATTTATGTCACCATATGTAGTTAGTATGTACAGATTTGCCAATTTATAAATGATTTATATGCCCACTTACTTTAGTCTGTGTTTTCCTACGCGTAGAACAACCTTAACAAAAAAGTGTGTGCAAAAATTTGATTTGTTTTGAACGGAGAGTTATTAGCGACTAATACTAACAGTAATTTAATATTGGTTATGACACAGAAACATACTTTAATACCTGACAGAACTGAGATGAGTTACATGAAATATTATGTAAACTGTGAAATAAGTAAACAGTGCGGAAGTCCTGGAACCTAGACTCGAATCATAAAGTTAAGTCATGAACTAGATAGTTAATTTTTATCGATATTCTAATGTAAGAGCTAATTCAACAGTCTGTTTCTCAATATGACAGACAAAACTGAAAAATACAATGTGGTAAACCCCAGTTGAGATAAACGGCACTAAATAAAATTCTTCTAGTGAATGATTGACGAAGGTTAGTAACAAATTGCTTAAATGTCTGAACTGTTTTGAGTTAAAAATACGTTAACTGAAACGAATTTAAATATTACGTCTGTTAATAACAGTGTCAGGTGAACGAACGTTCCTTAACATTCCAATTTAGATTTCCTTAAATGTATTGATTTTATTACATATATTCTTGTTAAAGTTTATTGCAGTAATTAGGTCGCTGTAACTACTAACACTTCATGACAGGCGATTGAGGCAAAGGAAAACAGTATGCGGTTGACAAATATTAAGCTTTCAAATTTCGTTGTTTCAAGTGTAAAAAAATGCGTGCTGGCAACTGCCATTTAAAAAAATTTTAAAATACGAGAAAATTGTTATTTACGTTGCCGTTTTAGAATGATAGTTGAGATGATTGTTGTAAGCTACCTACTTTAAAAGTATAGTTTATATAAATCCATAAAGATGACAAATAACTAAACATCGACATATGCAAATACTAAAACTATTTAATACAACGCTTACATGTCTTAAATATTGCACTACCTGGGACAAGAAGGCAGATTCGAGTCGATACCACTTATATAGGAATGTTTTTTTTAAACACAGCATGTGATAAGTGACTGAGGAATGAATTGTAGTAATTGACTATAAATCGATAAATAAAACACTTATTTTGAAAAAAAAAAAAAAACATTTACATTGAGCAACACACGGTTGAGAATAATTTTTACAGATATAATAAATATTATACTAGGGGCGTGCATTTTGATTAAGTTAGAAAACAATATTTAAATTCCATTACACTCACGTCAACCTCTTGTAGTTTCATCTAGCTATGAAGATATGCTGAGTGCGAGATATAGCCAACTGACAGCAGCACGTATTAGATGTCCCCTACATATGAATATCCACTGAACATCCATTGAACATCCACTCCTCCATTCAGGCTTGTCTAGCCATGAGAGAACCCTACTTTCCAGTGTAGACCTACTCTTTGTCCCGATTAATAGATAGAAACGGCACTTTTTCCCGAAACAACAGCTACAACATAGCAATTGTATTGCGTTTAATGTAGGTGTAGAATGAGTACAACTATTTATGTCAATTTAACTTTATAATGGCAGGCCACTTAATAAAAACAATAATCGACCAGCATAATTGATAAGACTACTTTGCTGAAAGTTTGTGAAAATTAATGCTGAAAGTAAAAACCGTTTACGATTATGCAGGAAACTAAAGACTGTTATTAATTTATCCGTGTGATAAACGAAATATACAAACAGTAAGTCAGTTTACTGAAACTTAGTTCAACAAAACTGGGGAAAAATTTTGTTGAGACATTTTTCCATCACAACGATAAAATTGGCACCTGTTTTAAAAATAAGTCCAAATTTGACCAAAATACACTAAATTCCAATCAACGTCGTATAATAATACGTGCCGAGATTAATGAAGCGCGGAAAATTATTTCTTCAAATATACCATATTATGGTAAAGTACAAAATTGCAACCATTATAAAAATTTAACACTTGATTAATGAAATACACAAAAAAATCAAATCAATATGCTAAGTGGTACATATGTACTAAGTTAAATAAAATTAGAAAAAAATATTACTCTAGATATGCAAAAATTATTCTAAATATAAAAATATTGCTAGGTATTGATTTAAATTTATTAACTTAAAGTGAACGAAAGATGCAGTTAAATGTCAAGTCAAATTTACAAGGTGTATATGTGAACTAAGTTTTTTAAAAATTGGAAGAAAATTTTGTTACATCGAACTAAAAATATATTTATTTAAAATAATACAGGAAGAATAAAATATAGTAAATTTAACTCAGCTTACTAATTTTAATGTGTGTACTTAATTTGATGAAATTAAAAACAAACATTTCCAAATATATGTGATGTTATGCTTAAAACGTACAAATGGCTGCCAATTTGAAAATATAATGCAGTATAAACGAAATACATAAAGCAAAGTCAGCTTTGTAAACAGTGAATTTAAAAAAATTGCTGAAATTCTGATAAATATTTACTACGATATTAAATACTATGCTTAAAGTATTAAAATTGTTGCCATTTTCAATATATATAAGCAAGATGAACAAAATTCGCAAAGACAAGTCTGTTTTGTACGTAGTATATGTGAACCAAGTTTGGTGAAATTCTGAAAAATATTTCTTACGACAGTAATATTATGTCAAAAATTATAAAAATAGCTACCGTTTTGAAAATATGAACACAGACAGTGAAACGAAACACAAAATAGTCAAGTCAGCTCTTCATGTAGTATAAAATGTATACAAATTTTTATGAAATTTTTAAATTTTTTTCGTTGGGTATCTAGCTTAATTGAAAAATGATCAAATGGCTGCTATTTAAAAATATGAATATAGGATTAACAACATTCACACAGTAAAGTCAGCTTTATGTTTATTACTTATATATGTATCAATTTTGATGACATTCAGAAAAAAATTTCTACGACAGGTCTACATATTGCTGTGCTAAAAGTGTTAAAAAAGACGCCATTTTGAAAATACGAACACAGGATGAACGAAATTCACTAAAGTCAAGTCAGCTATGCATGTGTAGTGTACGTGTCACCAAGTTTGTTGAAATTCTGGGAAAAAATGTTTCCTTATCTATGTAATACTACGTTAAGAATATAAAACTGACCACCATTTTGAAATTTGAATACGAGAGGAACGAAATTCACAAAAGTCAAGTTAGCTTCTTATGCAGTAGCTATATGTGTACCAAGTTTCTTGAAATTCTGAAAAAAAAATTTTCGTACATATGTAATACTATGTTCAAAATATAAAATTGGCTGCCATTTTGGAACTATATATAAATGACGAACGAAATACACAAAATTTAAGTCAGATTTTAGTGTAGTGTAAGTGTTATAAATATGATGAATGTATTAAATACAGTTTCTTAGATATGTAGCTAGATCAAAAAATGTTACGGGGATCGCCATTTCGAAAATGTGAGAAGGTTGTAAATGAATCATATAAAAGTCAAGTGAGGTTACTAAGTACTGTATGTGTACAAAGATTGATGAAATTTGATCCATTGGTTCAGAAGACTTTAGGGGAGTGACACACACAGAGACACACAAGCAGAAATGTTGTCTCATAAGTATACTTTTTCTTTCGGAAAGTAGGCTGAAAATTACCAAGATAGTAATTTTCGATATTTTGGTTAATCATTTTGTGATTTTCAAACAAAATTTTAGAGCGTGCAATGCAGGGATGGGATGGGATGATCCTTACTTAAGTACTGTTGTTATGAAAGCTCTGGCTGGGATCCAAAAAGATTTTGCAAAACTCTTATTTATTAGTACATCTGCAAGAATTTTTATCGCTCCTCTACGCAGATGTCATGAGAGCGTTCATGTGGCGAAAATTAATAATTCTATATTTGCGTGCCCTGTGTTCATTTTATTTACAAACACTCTTGCAACAAAATTTTCCGTCTGAAATTTTTTTTAATTCTCATAGTTTTCCCATAGCGATATGTAAAGTCAGAATTGGCAGTTTACGGGAACATAGGAACAACAAAATCATGTAACTTAGTCAAATTAAATAATTTCCACTATTATTAGATATTACGAACATTATACCATATGATTTAAAAGCATGCAATGAAATTCCTTTGGACTTTTTACAAATATTTGAAAATAATGAGAATTTACTTCATTTATGGAAATTTTTTAAAAAGACAAAAGGACATTGTTGTCTGTATTAAACATTTTAGCATATGGCTCATAATATCTAATTTCAGTGTAAATTATTTCATTAGAGTAAGAAGTCACATAGTGTTTATTATTCCTATATGTTCACGTAACTTGGGAATTCTGACGTGAGAAAACAATTAGAGCTAAGTAAATGTTACGCGTGGAAAATACAGTCACTAGTAACGTCTGTAAATTGAACACAATGTCGTGCAAATATAACATTATAAATGTTTGCTGCGTGAACAGCCTTAAATACTTATTTTCGACTTCACTGTTTTGTTTGTTTACATTGCATTGCCTCTAATTACAATATTTTCCAACAATAGATGGTAGTTAAGTCTGATGAGTTTTGTGTGCGGTGTGGTAATATTAAAAATAGTTTAATGGTCACACCGAACCGTTGCCGATATGGTTTTAAAAATACGCTGAGTTTGCCGTGTTTTGAAAATTATAATACAACTAACGACGTCATAACACTATTTACATCTTGTCTGTTTGATGCTCATAACAGTGAGAACTGTCTCGACGGTAACGCTAGATTCGCATTCTGGAGAACTCCAGGGTTCGTTCGTGCCCACCCCAACTTGTGCCATCTAGTTTCTAATTTCCATGGTTTCTCGAAAACGCTCCAGTGTTGGGATGAATTATTTACATAGGCCATAGCCCATTCTTTTCGAATTCCTTGTTTAAAGTTGTACATAACTGTATCGCTGTCTTTAGTACATAAGTCTAATTAAATCATTGGTTTATGCGCTTAATTTTGTTCCTGCCACTAAGAAAATTATCACTCTCGTATAGTTTATTGCGTACGTTGTTAACATTCCGGTTTAGTAATATATATGAGTATTTGTGTTCATTTAATTCACTGTTAAAAAGTGTACAATTACATATAGGTTGTTTACATGTCTGTGTATGTAATTGTCAAACACCTCTGTATTGTGGGAAATTGTACATACATGTTTCCAGGATTAGATTAAGGGTTAGACGATTCTAGTGGAAAACATGCAAAATCTACAACATAAAAATATTGTAACCCTATGCCAAATGACTCATTTTGTGTTACGCATTACTTCTTCAATTGACTTATTTTTTACTGTACCGGTACTGTCGTTGTTAAAACAATATCATGTCTGATATAATGTATTAGTTATTGAGATTTATTTACTGCTACAGAAATTATGTAAAGTTGCGTTTGTATCTTGGAAGAAAAAGAAAAAGAAGAAAATTTTGTTGATGCAGTTCTCCTTATGTCATGTTTTTTTTACGTTACAGTGTATATGTGATACATTTACATTATTTTGCGTAGTTTGTAAATGAAGCTATAATGTTAGCGGTAAAATTCCCGAATCATACCACTAAATAATAAAATATGGTTGATATAAATATGTAGCTTCATTAGGGGAAAGTCGGGTAATACTGGGCAGCGGGTGATATCAGACGGTATAGTTTCCAGAGTTGCGCGCTAGGGGCAGCACTAATCGAGGGCTTGTTTCTTAGATCTGTATGAAGTATGCGTGGATTTGCGATTGTGAGTTCGTGCGATATGCGGGTGTGGAGTGGTGTTACATTTTATTGGTTCTATGCAAGGACCTTCTGCACAGAGATAACTTTGCCAACTTGTTACAACATATCAATAAAGTGATATGTGAGTCAAGGCATAGTAACATGCGTATTAATCCTTTTTGTATAACTATGCGGTGTAACATTTCTGTGCGCTAAATACTGTCTTTTATGACGGGATTTTTATGGCTTGTCGGTCGGGTGATATCGGACAACCTATTGGAGGTTTATGTCGGGCGGGTGCGGGTATTACCGGATATTAGGGTTCGATATTTTTGAATATATTCTGGTACTGGTTTTGTTTGTATTTTTAGAAAATGAAGTGAAAAGGGGAAAATGGACAGAAGGCAATATATTAGCAGTATAACATGTTATAAGAAATTAAATGAGCTTTAGAATAACAAGTGAACACTTTTCCGTTCCTCAGAGTACACTGGGTGACCGACTCGTTAAACTTGATTCAGGAAACGAGGCAATGAAACCACTCATGGGTTCATTCGAATATACTTTTAGTGATGAACATGTGAAGCTGTTATATAACTATGTTAAAGCTCTAGATAAACAACTCATGCCACTGATTAGAGATGAATTTCTTACTGTATAATTTGACTTGTCAGAGCACCTACGGATTGATCATCGCTTTAAAAATAAAAAAAAGATGGCTCGAAAAGACTTCTACTACGAATTCATGAAGAAGCATCCCGTCTTGAGCGTAAGGTCCGCGGAGTCTACAAGTCTGCAGCGAGCTGCTGGGTTTGGTAAAAAAACAAGTTGACTGATTTTACGACAAACGGTCGAAATTAATTGAAAAATATTCGTTTGGTCCATCACACATTTTGACGCTGATGAAACCGGGGTGTCATGAGTTCACAACAATCAACTCAAAGTCATAGCAATACAGGGTAAGAAAGAGGTGGGGAAATTAACATCAAGAGAAAGAGGAAGAAATTATACTGTTCTTTTTTGTATTAATGCTTTTGGGGACCTGTTTGTCTCCACACGTTTGTTTTCCCAAGAGTTCGCCTAGATAATGATCTAACTAAAGATGCTCCCGTTGGATGTGTGTTCGATGGACAACCAAGTAGATTGATTACCAAAGATGGCCTCCTCTAATGTCTCAAATTATTCGTTGAAAGAGTGGCGCCAAGTGAACAGAACCCTGCACTATTGTCGATGGCCATTCAAGCCACAAGGACATAGAAGTGATATTGTTTGCTCGCTCACACCACGTCTACATCCTGAGTTTACCACCTCACACGACTCATAAAATGCAGCCACTGGACAGCGTTGTTATGAAACCGTTCTAGAACGCATTTAATGAAGACTATTTTCTGTGGATGCGAAAATACCCCATGTTGAAAATTGCACTTAACCCGTGCTTTATCCAAAGTGTGCAGAGTGGAAATCGCTCATTCGGCGGTAATGTGCACTGGAATTTACCCACTCAACCGTAGAACATTTACAGACTTAGATTTCCATGCAAGTTTGATTGGCGTATCAGCTACTGTTCAAGAGAAATCTTCATCGTGGGATCCAAGAGCCTTCAACATCGGACCGAGCAATAGCAACAGAGGAATTAACACCATCAGCCTCAGGAATGATAAGATCTGAAAGCCTTGAACCTAGCACTTCAGCCACAAGCATTGCAGAAAAACTTTCCCCACTTCCGAGTAGTACAGTTTCCAATCTGAACTTACAGAAACGATGGGGAGACAAATGTGAGGTTTTAACATCGAGCCCATACAAAAATGAGTTGGAAAAAAAAGAAGATTGAACATAAACCAAAAGTCACAAAATGTTAAGAAAACTGTAGGGAAGCGGCTCAGAAAAACATTACGGCCTAGAAATGTTCTACAACATTTTCGTGTGCTGCAAGTGAAGTTGCAGAATGCATCATTTGCGTAGAAAACTTCAGTGAGGATTGAATAGAGTGTAATATTTGTAAAGGATGGGCACATGAAAACTGTGCAGACCTTGAAGGGGATCATTTATTTTATAAATGTGATGTTTGTTACAATACTTAAATACTTTTTACAGTTGTGGTGGTGAAAAGATCTGGTAGGGAAATTAATGTCCGATAAAACCCTCCAACTTATTGAACCATACAAAATACATACGTTTGTAAATTTCTTAAATACTATTATTTCCTTTTGCTAAGCTTACTTTGCTTTATTAGGTTTTGCAAATTACTCAAGCACAATTACAGACACCTATGCACATTTAATTTTACGTAACAAGTATAAGTTTTATTAGAATAAATCCTTAGGTGTCCAATACTGCCCGACGTTCCCCTAACAATATCGCAAATATTTATATTCGGGTTGTGTACAGTACTGGACATAAATAGTGGACCACTGAAATAATCAAAGTCAACGTCGCCAATCATCGGCTGTGTGCAAGCGGGAGCCTGGCATTTATGCAATCTTCAGAACAACGAATAGCGTTGTGTTGGAACAGCCCTGGGTACAAGTTCTGTTGTAGGATTGGAGCATCGCCTGTTCACACCTTCCTCAAACGAACAGGCACTGTATATTGGTTAAGCCAATGCATCGCACAAACCATTTAGATTTAGTAAATGCAAAAGCAACACGGGAAGGCCACAAAGAGGAAATCGGGGCTGGAAGTGATGTGCGCGCGTGTGTTTATATATATATATATAAACATATATATATAAATAAATAAACAAACATATATAAATAAATAAACATATACATATATGTGTGTATATATATATACATATATATACATATATACACACACACACACACACACACAGTCGACTCCCGATTATTCGGCGGCGGATTTACCGATTTGCGGATTAACCGGCGGGTTTTTCAGAAAAGAAAGAAAAACTTAAAACTTAACTTTTTAGCAAGTGGGTACCGCCGCAAAGGCTGTTACGGTGCGTGGTGTGGTAATGCTGCGAAGACTGTTATGGCAGTGTGGCACTCTGCTTGTTTCAGGTAGGTGTTGTGGTGACACTGTTGGGTATCCGAGATAACAATAGATCAGCACCTGTTTTTGTTTTGTTTACTTCCCCCCTCCTCCTGAGACATCCTTCGGTGGTGCCATCCTGTCGGTCATACAGTCGCAGTCAGTTTTGAGTTCCATTAGTCGTCCAAGCAACATGACTACCAAACGAAAACGAGTTGTTTTAAATATCGAACAGAAACTGCAGATTATAAATAAACTGGAAGGTGGTGCTTCTGTTAGTCAGCTTTCAACGATGTATGGTATTGGAGAGTCTACAATCCGAGATCTGCGAAGTAACAAAGCTAACATAATTTCCTTTGCAAGGGATTCATATTCTACTAGCGGAATGAAGACGAGGAAAACTATGAAATCAGCAACGCACGAAGAACTCGATAAAGCTATGTTTGAATGGTTTAGTCAGAAAAGGGCAGAAGGAACTAAAGTGCCCGGTGTAATTTGTGCGGAACAAGCAAAGAAGTTCTTTCAAGATCTTGGGACGGAGGGAGAATTCGGTGCTTCCTCGGGCTAGCTAACCAAGTTTAAACAGCGTCATGGCTTTTAAGAAACAGCCATTCAGGGTGAGAAGTTAAGTGATGATACATCGGCGGCGAGTGATTTTTGGAAAGAGTTTTAAGAATTCATTGAAACATAAAATTTACAGCCAGAGCAAATCTACAATACAGACGAGACGGGTTTGTATTGGAAATGCCTTCCTTCTAGGACACTAGTTTTTGAAGAAAAGTGTACTGCACCAGGCCACAAGTCCAGCGAAGAGCGATTGACAGCCATGTGGAGCACTAATGTTACAGGCGCGTACAAATTAAAACTTTGTGTAATAGGTAAGACAAAAAAAAACGTTCTTTCAAAGGGACTGAAAAAAAATTAATTTACGTGTTTCGTATTTCAATAAATTAAATCGGAGCATTGATGGACGGATATATTTTTCAAAATAGGTTTGAATACTATTTCGTGTCACAAGTGCGAGAGCACTTACAATCAAAAGGTCTACAACAAAAAGCTGTGTTGCTACTAGACGATGCACCGTCACATCCTAGTACCAATGTTTTGAAATCGAATGACGGTCAAATATTTGTTAAATATTTACCACCAAATATGACATCCGTCATTCAAACATGGATCAAGGGGTTATAGCTACAATGAAGAAGCTGTACAGGGGCAGTCTTCTTAGGCGACACATTGATGAGGGCGCTGATCTCAAGACGTTCTGGAAGAAAATAACACTACTGGACGCTATGTATGAAATTCAAAAGCATGGAATTTAAATAAGCCTACAACCATCGTTAATCATAGAAGAAAATTTTCCCTGACCTTGAAACTGAAGATTTGGCAGGGTTTGATGACTAACATTCGGCAGAGATGTTATCAGCTTCTTTACGTCGCATGGAAGGGTGCGAGAATGTTGACAGAGATTACGTCACCGAATGATTTAAAGTGAAGTGTACCCTGCCTGGCTACAAGATATTGAGTGACACGGATATAGTGCGACGTGTTCAAGGTCACAAGGGAGAGACAGATGACAGTACAACGGAAGATAGTAATGATGATGGTGACCTGATATCACAGAAGCGTAGTATGCACTCAGCAGCCCTGGAATGGTCTGATAATTTGCTGCAGTATTTAGAGCAGCAAGATGACAAACTATTGTCGGATAAATTTACCTTAAAAAATTCGTAGCGCAATTAGAAAAAAAAAAAAAAAAAGATAGCACATCACGAAAACAAAAAATCGATTACAGAATTTTTTTCCCAGCCAAAATAGTCTTGTCATGTTTTGCGTACATAAAAGTGCATACAGTACGCGAAAGTTTATCAAGTGTTCGTGTTAGGCCTAAGATTTTTTCGTGTTTCAGTTTCCTAAAACCAATTTTTTATGTACCGAAACTATTTGCGTGTGTTTAAGATATGTAAATATTTTTGCGTGTTTAATAAGTGCAAGTATTTTTGCGTGTGTTTGATGCATACATTTTTATGCTTATTTAAAATGGGTGTCTTTTGCTTGTTTTATTATGCACTAAAATGTAAAAAAAAAACTTTTACTCATTCCTCAAATATTGTTAATTTATAGCATAAACAATATACGCAAGTACGCACATTTGTGTAAATATTCTCAAAAAAACACATGTAGGATAATGGGCTGAGATTGGTTCGCTTGCTGAAGCGTTTATGCACCCGAAACTAGTTTCCATTCCAGTCGGCAAAAAAAGTCAACAGAAAAAGGCGGGGTATGCACCAATCGTTATTAAAATGTGTGTGTAATGTTTATTTTTACAGTGATAATTTGCTAGGCTTTACTGTATGTACATATTTACCCTACACAATTAGTTTGTTTTATTGTATCTCCCATATTTTTTTCCGTTCATAATCGTACAAAGATATAAGGTATTAGGCACTCATTTATGTTAATGCATACAAAATTATAAACTTATACAATTTTGTACAGTAATTGATAAAAATATAGTACCAGTAGTAGCATATCAATAACATAATTCACAGTAACACATCAATGTATGTGTTATCGACGCCATTCAGTCGCAGCAACGATGTTTTACCGCGTAAGGGGGGAAGGAGTGATATTTTTGTATATATTGGGAGACAAAAAATGGGTAAATTGTATTATCCAGCGTTTTGCATTATCCGCGGCGTCAGACTAATCGGGAGTCTACTGTTTTATATATATCACGACATCTCTGTGTCTATAACAGAGTTTAGTCCGTAGTCTATAGTTCGTTCAGATAAAATAAACGTGTGCAATAGAAGTTATATATGTTATCGTTTTGCTTGAATTGCACGCAAGACACCTTTATAATGTTCATAAACATAGCGATAATAATTGAGTGACATCAGGATGGTTCGATAATGTTTGTTACATATGCAATTAAAATATAACATTCAGTACGTTTTGTTTGTTATTTATACTAGCATTTAACATGTCATGGCTGACATCAAATCACTTTTCTATCTAATAAATATATATGATTTGTTGAACTATTAACAATTAATGTGAATTTTGATCCACTTTCCCATAGACTATACGTAGATTCGTAATTTGACGACAGGTTTAATATTACCTGTTATTTACAGAAATAACAAATATAAATATTGTTACAAAGACGTAACCTTTTATAATAATGATTGTGTATTTCCGGTACACTTAACTCTTAAGTCTTACAAATGTTACTCATATGAATATGCTCAGTTATTTAAACCGACCAAACAAATCATAACAGAACCAGGTTTTCAACGTCAGTTTACTGTAGGGGTCCACCAAATTCAAATATTAAGATAGAAAACGTATTTGTAAAACACAGTGAAGGCACGAATATGCCAACATTTTCCAATAACCAAACATTACAGTTACCTTTATTGTATCAAAATATTAATATTCAATGCACGTGTATTCTCATTCTCATATTGCGAGCTGAAACTACCGAATATTTTAACAGTACGGTAATATTTGACAGTCACGGTGACGTTATTGTCTGACTACTCGCTTACATATTAGCATATAAAACATTGGCCGAACATTGTAGTGACACAGTGGGTTTTCACAGGATTCTTCTATCTCTCTTTGACGGTCCGCTACTGTTCTAATTTTACTTAAAAACATGTAACGCCATCACTGTGGTGATTCTTTACAATAAAACCTTCAGAAACAACCATAGAACAAAGTATTTAACCACTAAGTATCTCGCATCAAGCGATAAACTTGTTCCTTATTACAGAATAATGTTGTGAGTTGTTGGTCCAGGTTTTTGCAAACGGTCACTTTCACCCGGTTTGACAGAAACAGTTGTCATTCTCCCGTGCGAAACGACTGCACACGTAGTTCCATCCATGGGTCCTAACGTAGATTGTAACTCACAGAGCTCGCTAAGTAGTCACCAATCACGCAAAATAAATGTTGCAGCACAGTTGTCAGAAGAACGTAATGCAAGGATTCGATTTCCTAATATTATCTTGTTCTGTAGGTAATACCTGACTAGACAGTTCTGACTGACAAGTGACTAAAGTATTGATTATTAACATTTATTGCGTAATGCAAGCATGTATGAAATTTAAGGTTGTTATACTGTTTATGTCGCTGTTCTCTCTGTTACTGTATGCAGTCCCGTATATGACAACTGCCTGCTGTAATGTTGTATAACGTTACACAGCGACGTGTTAGTGAACAATTGAGTTGTAAATAATTTAAATTCCACTATTCAAACTGCGTGAATGTGAATATTTCTGAACATCCTTATTGCAGTCAATATTTATTCTATGGTATCGTGATATTTAAAATATCTAATCGGTATCAAAATGCCACATATATGTTCCGTCATAATATGCAACAAACCTTTCTAGATTGTTGAACAATAGGAGCTAGTTAGTGTTTTCTTGACAGAGCCTACAACCAACCGTTGTTGCGAACAATGTTCTCGAAACACTTCAGTACCATTGCTACCGACGATTAGTGTGCTTACCCTATAAACATTTAATTGCTTTTTTCACGCACTAGTCGCAAAATAGAGATGAGTGACAGTTGACATGTTATTAGAATACGAAAGTAAATATTTTTAGAACTAATACAAATTATATTACAAGACAATAATATCGACTAATAATACACCGATATCAGATATGTTTGTGGCACAACGTCGATATTGTTACTCTCCTTTAAATGTATCACTACTTATGAACAGGAAATATTATCCTTCGTTGTTCTCTACTAAAGGCAGGTGAGAATTTGTTAACCGCAATTTCATGTTGCGATTTGTGTCCTTCTTATCGCTTACCGTTTCGTGGCGTGCAGAGGACACACTCAGTAGCATAGACTGGAAGAAGCTGGCCGAGACGTGTGAGTAAAGTAGGGAAAAGTCTATTATATTAAATTATAAGCAAAAGCCAAGTGAAAATATATTAATGTACTTGCAAAACGATAGCCAAATTTCGGAAACACAACCGTTTGTCAACAAAAAAGTTTAATAGAATATAACCAATATTTTACGTTACACAGCTGACATTGCACTTGTGGTATTGTGGTTATAGTGATGGAAGTGATTTAAGGGCCATAGGTTCGAATACCGGCAGGAACTCGAAGAAGTTTCATTTGATTGCGTGTTAGCTAAAAGGATTGATACGAACATCAAAAAACCATTGAAAAAATTATGTAAAAATGCAAGAAATACCACTTTTTTATCTTGCGCTTGTAAATTTACAGTAAAAGACTGGGAAAATTACACGTTTATCAAACATTTTGCTTTTCCCTTGGGTGAAAAATTATTGCAACAGCGACTATCTATTTTCATCCCTCGGAACGTGTAGTATGTACAAGCATAATAAACAAATACTGTTTCATTGGCCTAGTTATTTTATAAATGTGACAGGTGTATTTACATTGACGCGATATAAATGTGCAAAACAACGCAAGTCGTAAAATACACGTATGCTGGTTGAAACACTGCTACCACATATAACATGTGTAATTTTATACAGTGTAGTGGAAAATGTTTAACTATCAGTACTGATGCCATGTCCTTCAATGTTGCTAAATACGATTTGTTTCATTTATTCTGAGCCGCAACTTATATTTAGAGCGATTTTGGATGACCTGATGTAGCTCTCGATACTTCAGGAAAGCATGCACTGATGATTCCGCCATAGTTTTTCAAACATGCCACAGACGTTGAAGTGCATAACACATGAAAACGTTTGAACGTCCCCTTGAAGAAAACGACCCATATCAAATACTTATAAAAATTATTTAAAATATTTTTGATTACAAAGCTTAGTGCAAAAAGTAAAGTATGAATAAGAGGTCAGTACCACTTTAAAATTATTCATATCAATGTCAAAGTATAATGTATTTGTTGTGCCTGTATATCTGTAAGCGGAAAATATTTTTATCGAAAAATAAAATTATAATATAAAGTAATACTACAACACGTAATTTACAACGATAGTTTTCACGAAAAATATATAAAACTTGTCGTTTGTCAACCCGAAGAACCGTATTTCCTACATAGTGTGGTTGTAAATTACTTCAGCCACTGTAATTTATGTTCTGTGTTATTTTCTGCGTACTGAATAATTTAATTATGTTATGTATTAAATCTCATTACGTAACATATAATTTTATTTTGACTCTGATAATCAGACAACGGACATGTATAAGGTTGTGACTCTTTCTTTAAACACTTGCTGAGAACCACAAACTAAACTCGACAAGGCCACATTATAGTGAAAGAAAACTGATAAGTAAAGATAGTAATATACCAGTCCAATACGTGATACAAGTTAGGCTGAAACATGTAATTTCTCCACAACTGCAAAGTTATATATTTTTTAAGGGATTACGGAAACAGTTTGAAAATTGTTCGGTATGCATAAAGAATATATTTTTGTAGAGTTACAGTTTCAAGTGCTACTTACACCTTAATTTTCGTCTCGTGGCGCTTGCAGGTAAGACGTAATGTAGAGTATTTGTTCTGGACGGATTGTAATAGTCCACAGTTAGAAACACTGCAGTACGCTGATCACTGCTCGGCTGCAAGTTAGTCTAAGAGCTAACTAGCCAGGCTAATTTACAAGCACGCTGATTGGTCGTGGCACTTGGGCGAGTAATCGATACTGGCGAGCGATGAGCGCTCCACGCTGTGTCCACTCAGGTGCTACCAACCATAGCGCAGAGAGCTGTATTGCCAGTCACGTGTGTTTCTTCACATTGAATAACTGTTACCTGGTCACTTCTACCCTACTTCCTGAACATACTTCACACACCTCGCACTATATATACTCCGTACTAACTGCTCGCATATTTGATATTATCAGCTCCAGTTACCAAACACTAACTTTAATGCATACTATTCCTGGTACGTAGGATATTTTACAACTGTTTCGACATCTATAGCCTTTATTCATCTTTCGGTACCCACACCTATAATTATCACTGAAAATACCATGGTTAAAATGAATGTGTGTCTATCTTCTTTTATTTCATCCTAACAGAAACGGGTTACTTGCTTGTTCGGTAGATTTTGCACTTGTGCAATTTACTTTCACGCAAAAAAAAAGCCAAATAACGTAATGAAGAGATAAAAAATAATAATAACCGATTTCGTAGTAACGCGATTTTCCAGAAATTTATTTTTCAGATCAAATTTATACGTAACAATTTAACTTGGTTTCAGTATCCATAGCAATAGCCATTACTGTTCGTTAATCTTCCCCGAGAGCATATTAAGTTCAGCAAGCGTCACATCCTTCCCCTAGGATCTCTTCTTCCACGTTTGACCTAGAAGAGGCAACAGTTAGTTGGGTGACAGAGATACACAGCATATGTGGGCCACCGCTATTGTTATGATTGTCTGGTGACGTAGTATATTATCTCTTCTACGGATACACGTGTGTTGAGCTACTAAGTTCAATGAGATATTTTACAAGCTCCTGTATTTGCAAGTGTGTCGAGCGTGCCTAACTTTTCACGTCACTATGCACCCAATAATTACATTTATTAAGATTGAAGTTTGCGCACTTGTTGGTCACGTGAAAGTTAGCTATTGTGAACAGCTTACATTATGTCACTGGTCAACCTTCAAATTATGACGTTACTTCCTGTACAGCCAGACAGATAACAGCTATGATAGCTCTACCCCTCCCCCTGGCTTTTATATGTTCCGTAGGAAATCCGAGTAACAGATGCGCATTGTAACAGGCTTGCAAACGCGTAGAGTGGTAGACCTGGAATCATGGAGTTTCCTACATCAGTGCCTGGCAAAGGTTTTGTTTATCTGACCACAACACCATTTCCGTCGAGTTGCATTAGTATTTTTGTGAAAGATTCCTTTATTTTTTGCGGTGATTATATATATATATATATATATATATATATATATATATATATATATATATATATATATAGGATGGAAAGTAAATCGCGAAACAGCTCACGGTTACAGGTAGTTATACCAAAATCAAGAATAATGAGTATAGGAATTACGCCTCTATTGCCAATAGCATGAGCGTAATACCACCATGAAAGTTGCGCTAATGAACATTTTAAGTGACGACAATTCAACAACCACTACAATTGTAACGCTTACCTTCCGAATTCGATTCGTATGCATGACAACACGTATGCAGGGAATAAAATGTGATCACCATCCTATCCCATGCGATGGAAACATGGGGTTGCCTCTGTTAATATACATGTATTTCTGTACAGCCCATCCTAGTGAATAAAGGACAGGTATAACATCAGGAACAAAAAAGGTGTACCTAACCAAATACGCTCAGACAAACCATTTCTGAGATACAGGCACTCAAAATTCAGAGCATTGTGTAAATGCTGACAGGTAGGCAACCCTTGTAGCACGTACATGAATACATGCTTCCGAGGAACACTAGCGATGTACAAGTTCACTACCGAGAGGTATGCAACACACATGACAACAAGTACTCGTATGCAGGGACGTAGGCAGGACATCTTTAGTGGTACGTGCAATGTAGCGAATAAAATAATATTTCATTGTTTAAAATTTGCTGGAAATAAAGGAGCTACAATGTGTACACGATAGTGATTACACCCTTGTATTTACATTATACGAAACTGTCTTAACAACACCTTTTAAGTTTCTATGTAACATGAGTTTAAATTGCCCTCTACATATCCCAACGCAGGCACGCACATGACGCGTAACCGTGGCCTGCACTGTACGCAAGCGATAGTTGGTTACATGTTTACAGCAACATGCAGTCTGGCAATGCATTACTCGATGCTTTCCATTGTTACACGGTGCACTAGTTCCTTACAGAATCTCCACAAGGTGTAGTCTAAGGGTCAAAGATCCGGTGACCTTGGTGGTCAGGATACAGTCCATCCCTTACTATCTACCGCCATGGACAGATACGATGTAACTACTGATGAGCTACTGCACTGCAATGTGCCAGTGTCCAATCATATTGGTACTACATAACGTGTCGCAACGCTAGTGAATCAACTTTTAATGCGGCTACATGGATGGTGCTCGAACTGCATACAGTGTGTTCGTAGTTACGTCTTTTCTCAGACAACAGTAAACTTGCGTTCCCAGTGCTTATAAAAAAACATTTCAGACTACTTGTGAATGTACATTTAAGACACCGCGCACATTGGAAGCAATATTTTATAACACTAAAAAATTGCTAAAATAAGTTTTTCAACGTGGTTGTTTCTCAAGATATATGTAAAAGATTTGTTCAAAGTTGAGGTCTACAAGTACATTGGACTTTGCTACAGTAACGCGTTCAATACAACGGTAGGATCACTGCTTAGGGTAACACACTAAAACGTTACGGCGGAAACACTGCGTGCGCGTTTACGACTTTGGCCATAGAGGCGATATCACAATACATGTGCCGGCCGACGTCGCTCTTAGCGCCTAATACATTCATGCTCGCCTCACACACACAAACATGTACTTGACTAGGCGGCCGTCTTAAGAGTTCCTGTTGTACTCCGCGGAGAAACACTGCTTACCAACTTCCTGTGAGACTGTCGGGGAAGACAAGCAGCTTCCCAGGATATCACACCAGATGTTTACGTCCCATCGGACCTCACAACCCCTGGCACGAATGACATGATGGTTACCGTGTTATCAATGGTGGTATTGCGCCAATTAAGTACACTTTCTTGGGTAAAATGAGCTTCATCAGTCCACAGGATATGACCCATAATGTCCGGGTTATGTTGAAGTTCCGTCAGCATCCAGTGACAATACTGTAGATTGTGAAGTCGATCCCCTTCAATTACGTGTTGTGCTGGACTGTACTGATATTTATTGCAGCACATCCCCATGAATGATGGTCTATGCAAACTAACTACTCACTTACGTGGTACGCGAGCTTAAGATGGGATACATTGGTAAAATATCTGCAGTAGTGCCTTGGCAGCATTTTCATGTTACGTGCTACAAGGGTTGCCTACCTGTCGGCATTACCACAATGCTCTGACTTTTGAGTGCCTGTATCTCAGAAACTGTTTGTCTGAGCGTATTCGGACGACTGCACCTTTCTTGTTCCTTATGTCATTCTGATTCTTTATTCACTAGGATGGGCAGTTACAGGCGTACACGTACAGAAATGCATGCTTAACAACAGAGGCGAGCTCATGTTTCCATCGCATGTGATAGAATGGTGTTCACACTTTATTCCATGCTTACGTGTCGTCATGCATCTGAATAGAATTCCGAAGGTCAGTATTCCATTTGTAGTGGTTGTTGAATCATCGTCACTTAACATGTTCATTAGCACAACATTTACGATTATATTACGTCCATACTATTGACAAGAGAGGCGAGGTTCCTATACTCAATATTCTTGATTTAGCTCTGGCTACCTGTACCCGTGAGCTTTTCTGCGATTTACTTTCCACCCTGTATAGTACAGTTAGGATGCCTGGGCCAAGGTATATCAGCCTGAACTGCAGACTTACTACTGAGCGCACGTACACATCTGCAAACCACGAAGGATATAACATGATATGAGGTTCTACAGAGGAGAGGTGCCATAATGATGGAAAAGAGAAAAAATGGCATAAACGAGAAAACCGGCCGTTCAGCGTCATCTTCCGACCCAATTCCTATACATGTGCAAAAATCCGTGGACTGATCCCGCCGTGAATCGAGCCCGGACCGCCCTGGTCTGACCACTACGCTGCTAATAGTAATGGCACGATAGAATGATAAGACTAGTATCACAGTGACACCGGCAATCAGTAGTCTTGATATTACATGCAGACGAAGTAAGGCCGAGCAGAGATTGGACTAGGCGTACCACTAGGTGCATGATGCTTGTACAGTAGTTAGTACTTCACGTTGTCCTAGGTAACATCTGAGTCCACTCACTGCAATGTTAAATGATTCATAGTTTAACTTAGTAGTTGCTAGGTTTACAGCCGTGGATCTCAGTTGGGCCATTAATTTAACTGGTATACGGGAATAAGTTGTTGCTCTTCTTTATTCTCTACGTATTCGTTTTGAACAGTTCATACTAGTAGTGATATTTTGCTTGTATGTCGTAGCAGGAATTATATTTTTTTGTAAGAAGTCAAAGTGTATAATGTTTTTGCTTTTGAAGTTTAGTTGACCTATAGTATTTATTTTTATAAAACATGTCAAGCCGCAGTGTACAGGAATAAATTACGATAATCAGAAAATATATAAACATTTAAAATTTATTTTTACTTTTAACTGTAACTCATATATTTCTTCAACTCCTACCTTTTTCAACTCCTACCGTTTTCGTATGTTTTATTAAGTAACAATTCTCTATCGTAAAATGTTTTATTTTGTCGTCGTTTGATTGTATTCTAGTCGTGTCATAACAGTCTCATTGTTTGTTGCATCTTGACAAAATCCAACTGCTCCCGATGTATGTTGTTATTTGAAACGTGACGAGAAGATGAGAAATGCCAGTAGCTATATTCTCAGCAATGTTAAGTTTATATTTTTTTCGTATCATAAATAAAAAAATTATTATATTTAACTGTATGCTAAAAAATATTTTAGGTACATATATAATTTGTATTTAAAACTATTTTTCCTTCAGGATTAAATTATTATCTTCGACAAAATGTAAATAACAGTGTTGTTGCAGTGCCACAATATTGCCCGAATAAACTTTCAAGTTATTGCTGAAGACTTTAAAAGAAAGTAAAGTTTGTTTAGTTATAGGCTGAACCTTCCACAGGCATAACTCTCCTTCACTTTTATTAACAACAGATACAACTTTGGGAAAGTTTGTCTAGTTTCAAAGTTTATGACCAAGTTCTCGCAAATGTTGAGTCAACAAAGGAAAATATATCTCCAATCAAATTTAACCTTGCAGAGCATTTCCTTGGAAGTATTTCATTCACAGACTAAGTAAGTTTTTCAATTTCAAGGAAGGAGATGTTTGACGTTTAGTTTGTCACTTCATCACGATAAGTTATATCTCCGAACTTTGTAACATAATTACCGAAAACTTATAAATCAATTTTAATAGAGGAAATAAAAAACCAAATTAAAAGCGAATATAATTATATTTTACCACAGTACCGTATCAAATACGACACGACTTAAATAATATGCACATTAATTTTTTTTTTATTTCCTAAATTTAGGCAAACTATATATATTTTTTTCACTGTTATTAACTTGTTTAATATTATATTAACAACAGTAGGAGTTGTTGACCAATTTATATTTATTAGTGATATTTCAGAAAGTTCATCAATTACAGCTAGTCTTTCTTGTTACATCATTTCGAGCCGACCCTAGTCGCGCTACAGTGTTTTTCTTAGCAGGATAGTAGCTGCTAAGCTTAATTCCTCTGTCAGTTGTTGTGTCGTACTTCCGTCTTCATGCCACGTGCTGCTGTCGTTGCAGTGCGTGATTTCTGTGTTTCACCACGTGATTTCCATGCAGTTTAGCGATTCTGATCACGTGATTGTCGCATGCTACTGTGCTTCCATGCGCACTTTGCCGATGTTGGAACTGTTGCTAACTATTTTCGATGCTCTTTTGTTCAACGTTTCTGCAGCTTCTTCTGTTGCTTTTCTTAACACTTTGCTTGCAACCACCGTTTCGTCAAGATGCGTGTGATTGATGTTCCTGCCTTTTTGGCAGATCATGGCACTTGTGTTGCCATAAATTTACTTTTTTTACATAATGTAAGCGAAATTTATATTTTGATGTAGTAAAACTGTAGTGCTATGTATTTTTTTTTATTCTTAAATCGTGGTTGTTTCATCTGAAATTTCAAGAGATTCTCTTCGCCCTCGTCTGGTGAGTAATTTTCCTACGAGACGCTTTATGTTCTATTTCAGTTACATCTTCTATAATTTTCTTTTGGTAATTTCTGTGTAGTGAGAATTTCTCGACCTGGCGTATTCACGTGATGACCTACTCACGAGCTGACCTGTAGTCTCTACTACAGATGTCCAGTCATTCTGGCCTTTTTTACGCCTTTTCGTATTCTTCGTCTCACCGCTGTAACTAGGAAACATGAAGCCACCCCAGCGTGCTGTATTCTTCTACTGCGGGACTTTGAACAGATAAGACGCAACTATTTTCTTTTAATCTATAAATTACCAGCTGACACGTTTACAAATTTTTAATGTAATGATTTGTACTTTTTCAATAATTAATTTGAATAAAATAACAATTAAAAATTTTGTAAGGCCTAACGGATGCATACAATTTACATGTAATTTTGTTTTTATTAATTTATTACGTCATTGATTTGGACGTACAGAATTTATTAAGCCTATTGAATGGGCATTTATTGTTTCGATAATTTTATTGTGAATTTAAGAAAAATAATGATTGCATAATCAATTCACTATTTTTGTTTAACTGTGCCTGCAAGATTTGGGCTGTTTATAATTTCAGTACAGTTTGAGTACTAATGGACTATTCATCGATGTCAATATTTTTTGTGAATTTTATTAAAAAGAAAAACAACACATTTAATATTAACTTACAGTGAAAATTAAATAATCATTTTAAGCAACCACAAATTTCAGAGTTCTCATTTAAAATACGTTCTTCTGGTGAATATTGTTTATAATGGCGAGAGAGCCTATTTATATATTTAATTATTTAAATCATTATTTTTCTCTGCCCGTTGTGTATGGTAGTACTGCATTTATTTAATCGTGCATTGCTTCCTCTTTGTTGTTGTTTGATTACAACAGCTTCTTCCGGTTTTTGTGTGTTTGTTAATGCGCCGCCTTCTGTTCTCTTCTGTGTTTTGTTGGTGGTAATTTTTGTGTTTATTTGCCAGGGACTGTTGTTTTTTGCTTAACGATTAATGGCTAATTAAAAATAATTCATCAAACTACCATACGTAGACTGCGCACCACTGAGTCAAACTAAGTAGAAAATATTACATAGGCTGCTGTTCAAAAATCCATTTCGACTTAGACTAGCCCATATAACATTCCATTATTTTCTTACTTATACAACGTTATTAAAAATGAAAATAGTAAGAGCTAACATAAAATCCAGTGTATGAGAGTCTCTCCATTACTGTATCACGTCTATCGATACCGCATACAACACATATTACTTGAGTTCCTGGGCTGAGTGTAGTAGCGCAGATTACACTGATACAACCTTTACACATTTAACCCAGCTTTAACAGTATTATATGTATCAAGCTACTTCATCAGTTTATTCAAGATTGTAAAATACCTAATATGGCATGTAGTGTTGTATGGTAAACTTACCGACTGGACTGTACTTGGACTGGATTCAACATGGGGCGAACCTAAAGTCAAAGTGGACTGAAATGCGTTCACAGAAAATGTTTAGATCCAGACTGACATGATAACACGGACTGAATCTGTGTCTAGAGACATCTCATTGCAAAACACTGAACTACAGAACAATTGACTGCCAAAAAAAGTAACAAGCGAATATTTGCTAGATATTTTGTTTGAATTTTTCCGTCGTGATAATTATTTTGATGAATTTGGCACATCCAATTATTTTTATAACATAAAACAGTTGTATTTTAGCGCAGGACTATTCTAGCATCCAACAGAACCACAGAAACTATTCAATACGGTGATCGCTTCGGTTTCGTTCAGTTCAGTTCGGTAGGTGTTTAAAGTGAACATTTCAACCTGGATTCTACACTCTAATCCACCTCGCCGACTAGACTGGATTACTTACTCCACTCCTACTTCAGTCCGGTAGGAACGTGTTCAATGTAAAATTTGTATCAAGATTCCTCAGTCCACTCCTAGTTCAATCCTGATTAAGTTGTTACTCTAAACGAATGTAGTAATACTTTTCTTCTTTGATGTTTTAGTATTGAAGTTGCATAACTTATTAACGTGCCATTTTCCTTTCCAGAAGACTTTAAGACGTGACGATGTGTCGCAACTCGCAAACTTATTTTATCCTCTACCATTTATTTCGTAGCCATGCTTCAATCTGCTACTTCTCAGTTCCCGTTAAGATAAAGTCTTTATGTTAATGTTTCCCCGATTGTTTGCAATATTATTTCCTTTCTATCTTACTTTATTTTTAAATATCTGCCAAAAAGAAACAGTTTTGCAACGATAGCATTTTATGAAGCTGAATTACAAAATATTCCAAACATATTAACACGTTGTGTAAATAGAATCATGAGGCGGCTATATGAAAGATAAAACTATCATATTTACACACAAATGCAAAGTCTAACCATTACGTACATAGGAGCCTAATGGCTTGACGCATCATTTTCTTATTTCGTAGATTTGGACTAAACGCTTATTAAAATACAATGGACGTTGAGGCGATTCTGCATCAATTGATGATCCAACAGTTGAATTCGTACAATATATTCAAAATAACACGGTGGAATTCTATACAGCAGACATTATTGTCCTTGCCCGTTGGTTAGCAGACGTTATCTATCTAAGCTGCATGACTAAAACATATTTGCTGTCAACTAACTTGCACCTATGACTTCGTTCGCAGAGTTTTCAAATTATTGCGACTGTATTTACGATAAACAAACTATTTGAAAAGAGACGTATGATTATTATGATGTTAAGGTATTTTTATTACCAATTTAGACACTTTTTTAAAACTAAAATTGTTTCATTAAAATTGTTGTGTACCTCGTTCTGCCCCTCTTATAAGTTTGGCTTCCCCACTCGTATCGCGAGCGCACGCACAGCAATTCACTGCAGTTTCAACTTAACTGGTCGGATGATATAGGAATGCATAGAAGGCAAACAAACACATTTTTACAAATAAAAATCAATGTAGACTTGTGCAACGTACCGCACTGACACCATACACAGCAGTATAACAACCATGTAATATACAGTAGCGTGAAGCTATGATTGGCAAGAAACTAGTTACACCTATTACGATAACTTCTCCTCTCAGTGTGCGGCTGTATTAGTAGCAGCGTCGATACTGGTTTTCAAATATTTACTCTCAGTTTAACAGCCATTAGCCAACTATGTAAATAAAACTGCATGTTGTTTAAATAATTTTTCTATTATCGCAAGCATTAGTAAGTTTTTCTCCAGCAAACTGTAACATTTCCAGGCAAAACGGTTAGTTAACATAACGGGCGCAGAAACCCAGACGAGATGTTGTATTAAAATTGATAAGACGGAAGTTGGCAGTGGGAAATCATCTAAAAACGTTTAAACATTGTATCATATATAAATACAGGTTATGTTAAGAAGGCCTATATTAATGACTAAGAACACGTTGGTAATATCTTAGAACAGAGCAGTAAACACTGTTAGAAAAAATTTCCGTGAAATTACGGAAAATTACTGGCAAAAAATTATCCAGAAATCTTCGTAAAGTAACGGTCACTCAGTTTTTCTTGAAAACAGAACCCTCCGTAAAATTACGGACAATCCGTTTTCTGCAAAAATATTGAATTTATTTAATCTACTAGCACTCCATTTTCCAGAAATACTAAATGTTCTTACTAACTACGATTTATCGAGAATATTACGCACTATTTAATATTCTGAAAAATTTTTCGAATTCACTGGGGTTCGAACCCACGACCTTATAGTTGCCAGGCAGAAGTTCTAACCACTGTACCACAGTGATAACTTATCAGTAAGTGAGTTCTGTGCAGTCGTAAGATATCAACTTTATAGGAGGCAACTTTTGTATTTGACATCCTTATTTTTGAGAATTTCATTAGTTACTTTATAACAAAAAGATTTTAGTCTATAGAAATAAATAACTTTAAAGGTTCATAAACCCTAGCGCGAAGCACAGAGTACAGGTGCGATTTTTTTCAGCTGTGATGAAGCAAGGAGAATATAAGACGCGTGTGGCCATTGAGAGGGGTACGCTAGAAGGGTATGTCATATGGAAAGGCAGGGGACAGGAGAGCCTACAGGGGTATGCTTTAAGACAGGACAGTGGTATATCATAAGGGGGTTATGACAGGGAGGGGGTGTGCCATAAGGATAGAGATAGGCTAGTGCAAGTATAGGGTGCGGGAGAGGGGGCACACATCCACTTCCCCCTCATGGTGTTTAGGCATAACTTGTACCAAAACTGTCCATTCCCCTTACTTCTCCTCCTCCCTCACACCCTGCCCAACCCCTTCTAGGGCGGTGCTTAAGCCGTCAGCCAATCACAGACCTCATGCCACGTAGGTGCTATATGTACCGAAAGACCCCAACAACCAATCCCAGCCTAGGACACCCCCCCCCCCCCTAATGGCCCTAGTGCCCAATAGCAGCGCCCGGGGGAGGGGGGACTATTGCTATTCAAATGCATCTTATGCCAGTTTTGCTCCCAGTTCGGCCAAAACGCCCATATGGTCACTACCCTGAACACTTCCGTCACTTACTGGACTGTTCGGCCCTTTGTCCATGCGCGATACAAGTCCTTGTTTGTATTGCTCTTCTCTTCACGGCAAAGTGTGGACAACCAGGAAGCAGCACTTAACTTACATTACTTTAGCTTGTCTTGTCTTCTTTTCGTTTAGCACCATTGTGCATGCACATTAACTCCAGGATTCATGGTGATTATTAAGTCCACTTTTTTTTTTTAAGAAACACAGTAAAATACGCTTTAAAATTGCAGAAACATATTTCCATGAATTTATGGAAAATTACGGTCAAACATCCGTAAAACTGGCAATACGGACAAATTTCCGTAAACAAAAAATACCGAAGCCACTTCCGTAAAATTACAGTACTTTTCTGTAAATATTTCCGTGAATTTACGGAAATTTTTAACAGTGAATTAGCAGATGAAAGTTTGGTGACAGGTCAATTAAAAGAGTTGAATTTTGCTTCTATCTTTATCGTGAAATATCAATTTGTTAAAATTATTGTGTTTGGACATACGTCTTATAATATTCATGTCTATTTTATAATTTCAGTGATTCATTGTTCTTTCTATACACACACACACATTATAATGTTTTGCTATGAATGATGGCACATGCTACCTTTGTACAGAATGATAGTGTGTCACTGGAGTCATTCCTTACAAAATTTTTCCTAACGGTATGTTGAACAATCAAAAATGTAATAAGGTACTACATAAAAGTAATTATAGTAAAACAAATACCTATCCTGAAGGAAATGTTACATTAGGTGTGTTGTTCGTGGATTACAACTTTCCTCCGGCATCAAACTCGTATTCGATTTTCTTTTCGGGGAAGTTTTACTGCACCAGCATGTAGTGCTGGTTATATACAGTATTAATATAGTTTGAGTGATGTGTGTGCATGAATTGTTTGCTGCACAATGTCGCCGTGTCTGGTATAGCAGCCACTCAATACAGCCTCCACTAGCAAGTGATGACATTGTGGACCATGGACGCCAAGCACCAGTACAGTCATGTCGCTAGACTCGGAAGTAGTGTCTCACTTGGACAACGCCACTCATGTCAGCGATAGTCACACACACTGGCCCACAGTATACTCTCGGTACAATGCTTAGTCATCGTCCAGCCACGTGCTCAGCCTTCCTCGCAGCTGTTCACACGTAAGCTCTGTAGTTATATGTTTTATAGTTGTATGTGCACTGAAGACGTTTCCAACTGTAGACAATATTTCTGAGTACATTTTTGCGCTGGAAAATAATCAGAGTTTTATAGTTTTTGCATAGTGACGGTTTTATCTACGTCGTTTCCATATTTTACTGTGTAATTTGACGGTGAGGGACCATTTGGAGAGGTTGAGTCTGCGCTACGGTTGTTCGTTATTGTCCTATGCAGGGATTGTGGTTACGGGACAAACCCAGCACATTCATGAACGCAGAGAGGTACCATTAAACTCGCTGCTTCTCGGTTGGGAACATCTAACCACTGGTACAAGCAGTAGGACGTGATGACCTGACATTTAACATTTACCCACTTATAGTTCTTCGTAATACTACCTGACCTGGTGAAGTCTGGTTGTTAACCTCGAGGTTTAATTTAGTTCCAACACCGAAAAAGAAGGCGGCATGTGTACAAGTAGGCTATACAGCCCCGTCTCAGTGATACAGGGACGTAAATGTAAGAACATAATGTGGAAGACCACAGATTTCTATCATGCAATTGTTTACATCCATGACGATTGGCTCACAGAAGTATCTCAAAATACATATAATCTGAGCACAGGCAAGGACACTGCCTGATCTGCCTTTGTGTCGTCATGTGTATAGAGGCGAGTGGTTGTGGAACAACGCCAGGAGAACCACATGTGCTGAGTACGCAGATTTAATGGTTGTACAGGATGTTCAACAATTCAGTGCCCAAATTGTTAACGAATATGAAGGAGGCAAATACAAATATGTTTGGCCACATAACCATATGTCGGTAACAAATAGTTTAGGAGGAATGAGTATTCAGGAGTATCGGGTGTGATTGAGATACAAATGGTATTTATTTGTTTACATGACTTTTTTTCGATAAATGTTAGAATATATGTTCAAAACGAGCACCACTAACCTCAGTGCAGAGCTTTGTTGCTATGGCAACTGTCATGCAGGCTAGAGCTACAAACAAATTTGCTGGACCTCACATCACTCCACTTCTCACTGTGGGACTACATTAACATCCACGTGTCTATTGCCCCAGTTGACTCGGAGGCGCAGGCAGGTGCAGGAATGTGTGTAGCGGGCACAAACACACACAGCACAACACACACCCTGCAACATTGATACTGGCTATTTGTGTGGTTAAAACTGCTAACTTTGAACGTTTATTGTGTCATAGCTCAACAAATTAAGTACTGTAAACTATTAATATCGTCTTCTCAATCACACCCGATACCACTGAATACCTATCACTTCTAAACTATTTGTTTCCGACACATCGTTATCTGGCAAAATATTTTTGTATTTGTCTGCTTCATCGTTCCATACAATTTGGGAATTTAATTTTTGAACATTCTGTATATGGTTACAGTGACGGGATACACTGTTATAACATTCGGCAAAGACGAAAACCAACTCCACTACTGAACTTATACACGATCTCGCCTTCATGAAGTTGCCAGAGTATGTCGGCTGAGGGTTATAACACACGTACTTGTCATAAAATATCTGTAATATATGAATTGTTTTTGCAGTAGTGGTGTATGAGATTCTCAAAAAGAGTTCTGCTAGGTAGTCACCTCTGCTAGAGAATTTCCTGAGTCAAATGTCACTATAAAAAATAATTAATTATTTTATGTAAAAAGTAACAGCGTCGTAGATTGACATTATTTAAACATATTTAAATATGCAAACTACGTTAGTGAGAGTGAGAGAGATTTTGGTCAGCGCTTAATGCAAAATCCATTTAAGTTCGAGATGTCGCTAATTATTTTATAACGTTTATATAAGCCTTGTAAATCTTAATATTTTTGGTGGTAAATTTGTTGTAAAGAAGGGCGAATTTTCAGATCATTTTAGCTATCGAATATTATGTTCGACAAAATTCTTATCAAAATTAAAATTAACAAGTCAAAAATAATCTGTTAAAAGGGAAAATATAATATTTCCGAAAACCCTTCAAGTGGCTCCCAAGATAGACAGCGTGTGTATGTGCGACACACAACTTCAATGGAGCGCTAAGGGCGGCGATAACCAGTGTATGCCACGAAGTATCACCTGCGCGCGCCACAACATTACAGTTACATAAATTAATTCCGTCTAATAATTACTATTTATTTTGAAAGTGGTATCTGCAGTAATTCTGTAGATTTTTTCCAGTATCTTGTGCATAAGTGTTTAATGACACTTTAAGTTCGATAAACAGTTTTAACAGTTGTTACAGTACTATGTTACGGAAGCGTATATATTGATACAAATATTAACTGAATCCTACAACTTATGATTACAGTGTCTATTATTACGACAGTAGTTTAAAATTATTACAACGCAATTTTATATTTTAATGCACAAAGAACATATTCTATTTCTGGCATTTCAGTGTTCCTGCAGAAGAAAATTGTTCTACTCACGTTAAAATTAACATCAATGGAATGCAATAGATAGTAACCAATAAAGCGTGGTGTTAATTTTTCTATTACATCATAATGTACCGTCCATACCGCACCAAGAAAGATGTCATGTTCTCTTTAAAGTCAACAAGTTCAGAAAACGAATGCGGCTTTTTACACTGAGTTATTTAATGTCTTCAAAAATATCTGGATAATTTATGCATAGAAATTTAAGCAATATACTATTATAATTTACTTTCAATAAATGTGATGCAAGTACAACGTAAAAAAGCAATGGTTTTTGTATTATTAAGAAAATTTTTTGTCAAATGTTAGTTTTCTGTTTAGTACTGAATCAGATCAACTATAATTTTAACACCCTATAAAATGAGTAAAATTGATAAAGTAAATATAACATAGAGCTATAGGAGATTAATTTTAATACTTTGTAATTTACAGTTCTATAAATGAGAGGCTAACGATTTTTAATATGTTAGCAAAATACTGTATTATGTCACGACTATAAAATAATTAAATATCGCGTATATTTGTTTCAAGTTCAGCATTTATAATCGAGCTACGGCCTCTTATGAGAGCGGTTGTTAATAGCCTGTTTTAAGCTCAATAGATTACTTAATTTATTTCGATATATTAAACAAATGTCTTCCAGGAAAGCTTAATGGTACCATCTTATGCGTACAAAAGGAACGGATTTAAACGCCAGACACCTTGTACGAAATTACAGAGAGATGTGGTAAGCATACCAATTATGTTTACGCAAAAGTTTTCAGAAACAAATATTTGACACTACTACTGAACAGTTTTACGATGGGCTATTGTAAACAATGCTAGAATTGTCTGAAATAATGTGTTTCAAATTCAAACGAAAGACGGAAAATATTACTTTCATATGACTTGAACAATAACATAAGCACAAACGCTCACTTTTGAAGTTATAATCAGGTGACAGATGTGCAGTGTTTGAGCCGATGTTAGGTCCATTGGCTGCTGCTCACTCAAGTAAGAGACATATTAAGAGCGAGTCGCAGAAAATATTTCATCCACCTATTAGGAGAAGTCCTCGCCTTAAACATGAACAGTATTATAGCATGTGCGCGTTTTTTGCTTTGCTGAAAATATATTGAACAATGTCTCTATCCCAGACAGCGAAGGAGCAAGTAAGGTTAAATTCTCGACTGGTTAGAAACATCAATGTTCAAAGTTTGTTACAAAGAAAATTTCTGCCGCTTGAGCGCTGGTATCGCTAATTTGTGCAAACTGACTAATCACAGAGCATTATTGAATTTTAAGCTATGAAAAGTTGACAATTTAAAACGCGAAATTTGTTTATTTTCACGTTAAAATTAAGTTAAACTAATTCTGTCATTTTCAAGACTATTGAAATTTAATTTTACTGCAATGTCCCATTTTTCTGGTCTCTTAGCAACAACAGCGAACCTAGCGGCAGAAATATTCCCTGTGCCGAACTCTCCCACAAGAACACAGTTTTCTTCTAACCTGTGATATAATTAACCTAAGTGCAAGTTCTGGTTAGTTTTCTGCACTGAGAAAAAATTTTGTTGGTGCAAACAAAATTTGTTTGAATCAACCAAATCATTTGTTTATAGAGGGGCAAGGAAATATTTGTTTGCTCGTACCAAATTATTTTGTTCCCTCGATTTGTTTGAGGCAAATAGCTGAATTTTGTTAGCAGTACCAAATATTTAGTTGGTCATAAAAATATTTCGTTAGACATAATACATGCGCATACAATATTTTAAGAACCAAAAAAATTATATTTTACTAACTTAAAACATTTCAGAAATTTTAAGACTTTAAAAAAAAATTTGATCGGGCCTGGATTTGATCCATTATCCTATCACTTTCCTTTCCTGTTCATGACCTAACCAACTTTTTTTTTTAATTAACTAATTTATTTACACGAACATATTACAACACAATTGCAAGCTGAATGATAAGAATGTTGTCACCGAACACAACAAATAATAGAAAACATAAGCACTGTAGAACTGTTACAGAACAGGTATAGTACACACAGATTCAATATCTTCGAAAGGTCCTGTAATAGACTCACAATTATTGGTAGGACTGACAAAGAGGGCTAAACCAGTGCAGCACAAAACTCGAATCACACATCAGTGCATGCAAT
>PNEQ01102983.1:0-11392 GCA_003012365.1 Medauroidea extradentata
ACTTAAATGTTTTCTCTCTGAGCGGACACCGTTTGAAATACTTAACCTCCAAAATATATATAAACAACAGCACGTGACGGCGAGAAGTATCAGGTCCCGTCACATTCTGCCGCCCCGAACAGGGACATCATAACCTCCAACCTCTAGATAGACATCAACAACACATCGTAGACGAGACAAGCGGCACACCCGCTACAGTTTATCCTTTGGTAATATTTTGAATCTGCGGCCATTTTTTATCTTTATAGTAGAAAGACATCTCAGAAAATGTTTTTTTTAATTTGAATCAAAAAAGGGTACGAGTATGTTACTTACTAAGCTGACTCATCTTTGCATATTTGAATTTAGTTTATCGTGAGTCTGTTAGTATTATTATTATTACTATCATTATCATTATTATTCACTAGTTCTAGATGTACGTAAATGATCTTAACCTTCAGGGTTAATTTGCACCCACTCAGCAGAGAATGAACAGGCACACAGTTGACATCAAGCAAGCTGTAGTTGATTGTAATACCATCCTACGTAAGAAGCAGGTTTTAGTGCATGCAGCCTACCACAAAAACACTTGAGGGGTGAGGGCTCTACTACCATCTAGTAACAGAACTAGATCTGTCACTGCCAGAGTTTCGAACAAATTTGAAACATTTTTTTTGTGCTTTCGTCGAGTTATTTGTCAGCCAAAAAATAAATGTACACTCCAGTACCTATAAATTTATAAGTTTACAATTTTTTTTGTATTCTATTTTAGCAAAGGTATAAATTTTTTCATAAATTTTTGATTTTTTTTTATGTTAATTCCGTGTTATTTTATTCCTGAGTTTGTTAAATCACAGTTATACTGAATCATTACGAAGAGTGCCAAAAAAACTCAATTCTTGCCTCTTTTAATATGTGGCTATGTAATGTATAGTATTTTTATGCTTTGTACATCTTTTAATGAAACTGTGTTTAACCTCAGTGGTTAGTAATTTCATGTAACATGCTTATAATAATGTTACTAATTGTTTAGAGATTGTTCACTCTGATAATGTATTTGACGAATGAGACAATAATAGTAGTAATATCCCTGCACTGATCGTAAAACCATGTAGGCATTTCGTAAACATTAATACTGTAAGTTTGAAGTCATATACCTGAAAATGATATCTGCAAGTTTAAAAATTTGTTATGTACAGGCAAACCTCGCTGTAACAAGTATGGCCTATAACGAGATATTCACTATTACGAGAATTTTGAAATGTACCAACCCGCCGTGTATGAAAAACAAGGTTAACATATTTATTTACGAGTGAACTTCAACGGTATCGTTTGCTATAACGATAGGCCGGTAGCGATACACAATCGATACCTCGCGCATTCTTCCTGCAATATATCGCACTTGTGGCGCTTCAATGCGGCGATTTTTAAAGCTTCGGACGTGGCCGCATAACTCGACAGATATGCGCTTGCGCCGCATCACAGCGTGACAGGTGCGAGAGAGAGAGGAGAGATGCTCTCTCTCTCTCACTCGTCACGCTGTGAGGCGGCGCATGCGCGTATCTGTCGAGTTTTGTACATGATCCTGCTTTTTTTCACGCAAACTTAGTTGTTTCCGCCAAGTGCCGATCGTAATGTCGTGTTGCTTTTGGATAGGTTAATGCTGTATTTATTTTGGATAAATTACTTGGCTATTTAGTCTAGTTTTTGAAATAGCAAGCATAAGCAAGCGTAAGTCACTTAATATTGCTACGAAATTAAAAATTATTACCAATTGCGAAGCGGGGAATGTCAGCAAAAGTGAGATTGACAGACGATACAATCTGCAGTCCTCAACACTGTTCACGATCCTTAAAAATAAGGACAAAATAAAGGTTGCTGTTCTGCAGCAAAGTGTGCCGACAGGTAGTAAAAAATTACGTGCTGCAGACCATTCTGATTTAGAGGATGTGTTGCTAGAATTGTTTAACCGAAAACATTCTTCATGTATACCAATAAGTGGGCCGATGCTCAAAGCCAAGGCGTTAAGAGTTCTCTCTTCAAATGAAAATTGAAGATTTTAAGTGTAGCGAGGGCTGGCTACACCGATTTAAAGTGCAAAAAGGAATTACCCAACATGTTGTGTCTGGGGGATCAGGAAATGTGACGAGGCAGTAAAAATGTGGGATCCTGTGCTCCAGGACATTTTGAAATGATATGCGCCACAAGACATTTATAATGCAGACGAGTCAGACATATTCTATAACCTTTTGCCTGATAAAACACTCACGACTAAATGTAATCCGTGTAAGGGCGGGAAAAAAAGCAAAGAGCACCTAACCGTATTGTGTGCCAACATGGATCAAAGCGACCAGCTTGTGCCGTACGTGATTGGCAAGTCAGCCAAGCCTCGCGCCTTTCGTGGTGTGCGTGACTTGCCATGTACATACGATGCAAACAAGAAGACTTGGATGACTGGAGAGTTATTCAAGAAATAGCTTCATGCTTTTGATGCTAGGATGGAGTGCGGATTGCAAAGTTGTGCTGCTAGTTGACAACTGTCCAGTGCATCCGGCAGTTAAACTGCGAAATGTAGAACTTGTATTTCTCTCTCCAAACTGTGTACTAGTGTGCTACAGCCTCTAGATCAAGGTGTTTTCCGCCTCCTGGAACACCATTTTCGCTCTATGTTGGTGCAGCATGTGATGCGGAAAATTGAATTAGGAAAGGAGCTTACAAAGTGGAACGTATTGGATGCGATGCGTGCTATTGCAGTTTCATGGCGTAAAATAACAGCAGATGCAGTGGCTGGATGTTTCCGACATGCTGGCTTTGTCACTAAGCCTGCTGAAGAAAACAGGGATGATCTTGATACTGAAGAAAATGTGGACGATCCAGCTGTTGAAGAGGCTATGGTTGTTCCTACTCAGCCTTTACAAGAGCCAGAATGTTGGAGAACGGTGAAGCATATGTTGGAAGTGCCAGTGAACTTTGACGAGTTTGTGTCGACTGATACCGATGTTGTGGTGTGCGGCGAAATTACAGACGAGGAACTCATTAACTTAGTTACTCAGAAGGACAGTTCCGATGACGACGGTATTGAGCTAATACAATCACCATTCAAAGTTCTGAGTAACTTCTACAAGTGTTCGCCGTCAGCTTCCACAATGGATATGACACACTTTCATTGTGTCGAAGAATTTGTGTTGAAAAACAACTTCAAGAAAGAGCAAGCTACCCTTGACGGATTTTTTTGCTTACGAAAGTGAGTAGGAATCTAATCTTGACGGACTTTTTCTCTTAGGAAAGTGAATTTTTTTTAACAGTTGTTCCCTTTGAAAATGTTTTTTTTTGTAATCAAGAGTGTTTTATGACAGGTTTTTCAAACAAAAAATTAAGCAATGGAGTGACAACAAATAACGTAGTGGACGTAGTTCTGTAATATAATTTCACGTTTACACAAAAATAAGCAGCGCTCCGGTTTTTTGTAAACCTTAACAGGATTTTAAGGTAATATTTTTTCCATTACTCTTTATATTGTATTAATTTTAAAAAACAGTATTTTGTAGCACAATTTACTGTACAGCATTTCAGATGTACGTACATTATTGCCGTAGTTTTCAAAACGGTCACTATCATAATTGTTTTGGGCAGGCTATGAACGGCGGCACACAGTCTAGGCCACGGCACATCTTTATAGGTCATTGTAATGTACGCTAGCCGCTGCTGGCATCGCGATAGCTGCACGCCGCGTAGCTGGCTGCTGGAGCGCAACATGGACAATGAGTGCATGCGTGGTTTGGTGGTAGCAGCTGCGGCCTTGAACCAAGCGGTGTTGCAATGCGTAGTCGCAGCAGTGTTGTCACACGTGGCTACAGACTAGCGGCCTACGCTACAGCAGTTGCGATGCACACACATCACATATATGTACTAGTTTCTTATTTTTACGAGGTGGAAGTAAACACGAGCGGTGGACTTTTGTGATGGGAAAGTCAAAGTACCGTAATTATACAGCAGGTATTCAATTCAATCTTATGACATTTTTATTTTGCCGCACAGTTTGGTAACAGAGTCACAGTTTGGTAACAGAGTCGCGTGCTTGGCATTTGGAGTAAATTGAAAGTTAGTGCAGCCTGGAGAAAGATGAATACGGAATTAAACACTATAACATCGAAAACATTGTGTACAATTTAGTTGGTACCTGTAAGTGGAGTTATCCTTTAAAGTTTCATTCATTTTTTTCTGCACCTCTAGGTATATTTTTTTTCTCAGTTGTAGGTTCCATCTGTTGATCTTCAGGTAATTTTATTTAATGAAATGTGTGACTATTTCGACATAAAATATGGCTTTCCTTTGTATTTATTTGGAGTATACAGTAGTAACAAAAGACTACCAGGATGTACACTAGGGAAAACACATCTACTTAAGGAAATATCTTACTTTTTTTTATTATATTTGGCTATAGCGAGAATTCACTATAACGAGAATTTTTTGAGCCATTTAGAGGTTTCATTATAATGAGGTTTACCTGAATGTGTTATTTGATAATGTTTAACTCTGTGTTGCACATACGACACTATGGATGTAATTACTTCTGGATTCTCTGCAGGTGGCTTCAGCTTTGGAAATGTAGCATCTGCTTCAACAGCGCCAGTGGTTAATTTTAATGCGGGTTCAAATGCAAACAACTCATTTCAGTTAGGTAAGTTAATATGCTGTATTTATTATCTCTTTTGTTTTTAATTTGTCTCAGTAAACAAAACTGTAACACTGCTAAATGACACAATATTTATTAATTGATGTTAGGAATTTTTTGTTTTAAAGACTTATACAAATTTGCATTGATTTTTTATACAATAATTTATTGAATGTATAGTAAATGCTCAAATTTACAAAGTATTGAAGTATCTGACGATTGCTGTAACAAATGCTGCCCTTGTGAAAATCAAACAAAATTGTTGTGTACAAAATCAACAAAAACATTTTTTTACAGTGTTTTGTACAATATATATACTTGGTGTTTGTGAAAATGAACTTTGGACCCACAGCAACTATGAAAGCTATATGCAGTAAGTCCTATATTTACACCATACTGCTTTACGCCCTATGTGATTCCAGTACCTTGAATCTGTACTAATAATTATTATTGGTGCATCTGTTGGAAGATGTTTCACTTAATTTGTCGAGTGTAGAACTTGGGAACATCAGTCATTATACCCTCAACTCTCTGTGCGTTGCTTTATGAACTTGCTGCTGCACCTCGTTTTGTGGTATCTGTGACACAGTTTCTTTGTGCCCAATGGTATTGGCAGCACTATATCACTCCATTGGCAGTGATGGCACTGGGCCGGTACTCAGCTGCACTTGCATAGGCCATTGATAGGAAGGAAATTGGATCAAGAGTGGAATCAATCTTTTGGACAGTAACCAGCCCCTCGAAGTACTGTCCATATCGTATAAGAATTCCATTATTTGACAGATCATAAAAAAGTAGGGCTATGTAAACAAAAACATTATGTATCCTTCCACCACCATGTGCTTTCCAGCTGACAATCAAAACATGTCAACAGTTAAGGTATAGTATTATTGCAATAAAATCCAAAGTGTGTTGTGACTTTCTTTTGGTTATTTTTTAGATCTCAGACAAGTAAGGTAATTTGTTTTCAATACTCGCTGCACGAAAGTCTTACTAGGATTAGGTGAGCAATTTTAATGGAAAATTATTTCATATTGTGGCATTGGATAGCCTACTCTTCCAGCAGTTCAGTTAGTATAACAACTCAAAATTTTACATAATTTATTGTATATTTTCCAGTGTGCTCAAAATTGTAACATTTATTAGCATTACAAAAAAACTTGTATGGGTAACTTATCTATTTTTTAATTTCAACTTGACACCTAAAAAGTTTAAACAGTAGTAGCTTATTTTTTGGTTATAACAAACTGAAGTTGCAAGAGCATATGACAGTGCGAACAAACATCTTTAAACTAAAAATATATATACATATAAAATAATACATGAAAGCATTAATTCAATTATTTTTCTTGTTGCCTTCAATTTGGTTCTGCACTATAAAATCATAAAGTAGTAGGTAGTTTAAGGTTAATGTATCAGACTATCGAAAAACTTACCTTTTGTGGGAAGGCCCAGCTTCGAAATATCAGCCTCATTATCAAAGTTGTGCGACTCACAAAAATTAAAAAAAACCTGTCAACATATTTTTTGTAGATTACATGGCAAAAATTTGCACTTTCAGATCCTAAACCAAAATAATATGACAACAAAAAGCGTAAGTAATAAACAAACGTGGGTAGGACTAATTTCCCAAAACAGCTTTAAATCTTTTGGCAAAACATATGCTTAAACACATACACTTTAATGTCTGGGAAATACATAGGCTTAAGTTTTCTGACCTTTTCTTTTGGTAATTTTTAGGCCTACACTTTTGCAGCTGACAGTCACAAAATCTCACGCAGACTTGATATTAAATGGTACCACTTACTTGCCATTCATATAAAACCACGGATTTTTTTGTACAAAAATAATTTATTGAGTCGGCGACTTGAAAAAGCATGTTTACATATACGTCCACAACAAGAACCGTACAAATATAACACAAATTTTGTTAAAATAAAAGGTAGGTAGTTTTTTTTTGTTATTGTCTGTAGCACTTTTCTCTGGGTGGATTATCTGCTTGTTGTATCGTCTTTGTTAGCGATTGTTTTTTGATTTGTAAAATTGTTATAGAAATCACGCAGTTTGAATAGAACAAAATAGTTAACTGACTAATGCTGGATACATGATCGTGTTAATATATTACACTTTCTCCAAAATGCTTACTTATTTTTCACGTTTTGTATTACACACTACTTTCAACCTTGGCGATGGAAGTTAACCAATTTGTTGGTCAGGGCTGCCACTACTGCTTCATCAGGTCATACGATAACGTCCTGTTGTTTTAAACTGTATGTTATTCGGCCACGTGTTTGGCACGTGTTAAAAATATTGGTAGCATCGCTGTCAAAATACGGAATTCTTACATGGGATAGACAGTAGCACTCTAATGTGTTCTAAGAAAAACAGAGAACAGAGTGCTAATCAAAACAGGGCTAATAAAATAAGTTATGGCTATTAGAGTGCATGTTGAAAAAATGGTTTTCTGACTTCAAAAAGTGCATGTTGTACCATTTTAGACTTTAGTACAAATAAACCAACTTGTTACAAATAATAAGACATTTAAATAGTACACACTTAGCAGTGTCAGTAGTACACTTCAGGAATATGTACACTTTTGCAAAGCAAATAAGGTTACAGTAACAAGTTGTCAGGGTTAACTTGCGGTATGTAGCCGCACAGGGAGCTTGCTTGTTGTAGGCTTAACATTTGCTCTTGAAGCACTACACTACCATACATTTCTTGCAATAAAAATTAATTACATACATTAATGAAGCGTTGAAAGTTGGTTAAAATTAGTGATGGGACAATCAGTTCCTGGGTAACTCGGTTCTGTCAGTTCTTAAGTTCCATTACAACAATTAGGTAATGAACGTCACATTCATATTTTATAGAACAGTTGTATTTATATGTACAAAATATAACATCTACACATGTGTACGAAACTGAAATTATTATTTCTTACATTTAATATAGTTGTAATTGGCCCTTCAAGCCTTCATTTGAAAGTTTTTAACCTCCACACTTTTACCCTTGGGGAAACTGCCATTGGCATGCATAAATTTACCATCTGTAATATGTATTACGGAAATGCCCAAAAGCTACAAAAGACATTATTAGCATGTTTTACAATTATTATCAGGATTGTGGTAAACAAACAGAAACATCACTATAACAATTTAGCAGCTAGAAAATAAAATTGAAAAGTGCAGGCATACTTAGAAATACGAAATCGTTACGATGACAGATTACTAGCCAGAGAAATATACCAAGCTTTCGAAGGCCATCTTCGATTTTATATACTATTGAGCTGTACATATGAAAATAATAGGGCCTTAACTCCTATAATGAGTAATTCTTGGATCAGCTGCGTCATTCACGACTAGAACACGTCAATATGTGAAGGGTAGGTTGGTTAACATTGGCAATAATTAACACATTATATTCATAATGGTCTTGCATGCACATACCACAGTGCAAGTAAATGCTCACTGGATTCTGAAAATGTGTGCGCAACACACAAACTACATTTTTAATAATCAGTGCACTACTTGCCGTATATACATATGCTATACGTATATAAATTATATTTCATAAATAAAATAGATTGCGTGTGTGTGAGCGCGCACGTGTACACATAATACATACATGTAATACATTTTATCCAGGTATCATCAGGTGTAAATTTAAAGTTTTCTTGATTAGCCTTTATTTCAGATGACCACACCAGCCTTTGCCAGTTGGTTTTGCAACATTTACTCAGTGGATAACAGCAAACTCCTCCATACCACTGTTTCATGGAGTCACTATGGTGTCACTACTGCTCTGGTGGTTCATTGTGTGTTGCAAAATGTTCTTTTACTGGGCTAGCAGAGGTATGTGAAACCAGTGTGTTTCTGCCGTGCCATCCATTGCCAGTGCTTGTCTAGATACTTTGAGACTGGCAGGAGAGTCTTAATGTTTGTGATTGGATGTTCTCTACTGGAACATATCAGTTTTCCTAAAGCAGGTGTGCTAGTTGCTGACTGAGGGTTTCTGTTAGTTGAAGATGTTCTAATGTTCTAGTCCTCAAACCTTGGAAACATGTGTTGGGTTATTGATGAAACAAATCCCAGTGCTCGAAGTCCAGGTAGAGCCAATGCCCCTAAGTTTCTGCTAATTCTTACAAGCCTTGCCGCTGATGGGTAGCAACCTATGAGTTTCACATTGACGTTGGGTTGGTGGTGTCTTAGTACAGTAGGAAAATTAAAGTTATTTGAAATGTAAACGTAACCAGTGTTTCAAAAGTGCTCACTTTATCTTGAAACACCTACACCAGGTTTATTTTATGTAGGGATCGTATCATAATTTTTCATAGCCCCAGTTTTATATATATTGGTTCATTCAGTTCAATATCTTAAGAAAATGTGGGGTTATTTTTGGCTCGTATCCTGTATATTCCCACATGGTTACCTTTTTAATCTTGCTATAGAAGAATTTTTTTCGCATTGGCCCAACAATGTTTGTGTTGGTATTCTTAACTAAATAAACTTTGCATCTAGTACAAATGAGCTGGTACTAATTTGAGAATTGTTTTTTCTGGGAATTTGTTTTTGATTATGGGTGATTTTCCTGTGTTTCTCTATCTTTCTTTTTTAATTTTTAAATTTTCTTCTTTTTTTTTTCTTACTGTCAACTTCTATCCTATGTTACCGAGTCGAAGTAATTTTGGGTAGGGATTCCTTTCTCTTCTTTGCGTTTGTTCGTTTTCTGCGCTGTGTGTCCGATTGGCCACCGGGCGCGCTGTATGGCAGTGGATGACGTAGTGAAGTGGTTCGGTGAGGAAGGGAAGGGGTGGTAGGTGAGTGCCTGCAGACTTCGAGTGGCTTACTTCGCTTGGAACAGCTGACTAGAAAACATGTCCTGAGTTTGACCGAATACCCAATGTGGTGGTCCTGAGCTGATGGTTTCGATTCTTGGTGGAGATATTCAAGAAAAGGAGTTCTTGTGTGTTACTTCGTTGGTTGTTTGAAGTCAGCAAGTAATATTGAATGATTATTCCGCCTTCGACGTCCGGCTATATGGAGGTTTTGGATATAATTTGTGATGTGGCATTACGCAATTCCGTGTGGAGGATTGCTAGTTACAATGGCGATGTTGGAGAGGTATGTACTGTTAAATTGGATGGGCGTGTTTCCCTTGATACTGGAGGCGGTCTTGATCGAAGCTTGGCATATCCTGATTGATTCATGGTATGGACGAACCATCATATTTTGTCGGGAACTAGCATTGAGGGTGCAGTGTTCTACTCACGTTCAACTAAAGAGTTAGTCAAATGGCAGCTATGCAAAAGCGAAGTGCAGAGTAACTGAGAATTCAGTGTTATCATTTGGTATTGCTCTCATCCATTTTTTTTATAAAGCCTGGGGGTGTTTATTGAGATGTTATGCCAGTGAGATTATATGAACGATTGTTAATGATTGTATGCCGATAAGTGGATTTTTGGACTGGCTGTTAAATAGATAAAAATGAGAATTTGTGTTGTAGTTAATGTAAGTTGTGCCAAATTGACTGGTTCGGTAAATTGTGTTTGAAATGCACGTTCTCATTTTCTTTTTTGTCATAAATGCTTATGAATCAATGTTTTCTTATTAGATTGTTGCATATGATTCCTTTAAGATGATGCCCCAGGCGAGGTATGAGAAATTTATGGTTATTTGTCCCCTTTCTAGTGCTGCTTGTCAAACAATTAGTGTGTGCCGATGCTGAAGGGGGCACAAATTGAGTGTGTGTGCTTGTAAGCACGGCTCACAAGGAAGAATGTGTTATCAAAATTTTTGTGTCTTTCATGCCAACCTCTAAGCCTGCAAACATCTGTAAGGTATGTTACAGGCTCAGAGGTTGACGTGAAAGACACCGCAATGTGATACCTTAAAGTATTGCCGTACAAAACACAAAGAGTGTGTTGGTTGTGATTTTCACAATTTGTGCAGGAGCCCCTGCAAATTTTGGAGGCAGTTCAGCAGGCATGTTCAGCATCGGCTCGGGCTCCACAGCTCCGCGTGCCAGGTCAGCTGCCAGGAGTCGTCGCGCCTTGAAATGATTTTAATGGTAAGTGTTTAGGGGCATGAATCATCAATGATTGTACTTAAATTTACTGTAGGAACATTTTCTTCTATGTTACTAGTCAGTCATAATGGAACAGATATTTAGGCTAGCCGTCTGGCATATACTCTGTGTGGGTGCATGTACATACATGTTGACACATATAACCAAGAACAGCATATCTGTGCAAATTAAATTTTTAAGAATAACAATTCAAAGTTGTAAAGATATTCTCATAATCAATTTAATTTTCAGTCTTTTAGATTAGAAGCCATGTTAGCTTCCTATATCTGATAAAATAACAGTGAGAGTACAGTGTTATGGTATTATTACCTGAAAAGGGGGGGGGGGAGAAAGTAATAAAAATATGACTGGAGGTTGGAAATTTAATTATTTAGGAAATAGCTGATATTGAAATGTGAAGGGAATGTGCATTAAAGTGATCTGATGATGAACGATCAGAAATGAAATTAATACTGCAGTTTCTAAAATGTTCACTATTGGCTGGAAACAAGATTACTCACTGGGGTTATTACTTGGTTAATGACATGGTTTGGGGCAATCTGCCGTGTATCTTGATTAACATATGCCAGGCATGCAAAAGGTAAAATTGGGGTAAAAAAAAGTGAAAAGAGAATACAGGATCTTTGGAAAAGTAAACACTAAACAATAATA